>MU731459.1:24059-54292 GCA_026770625.1 Nicotiana glauca
AGAAGAAGTGTGAATTGGAAATGGAGGGAAATAAAATGGAGGGAAAATGAAAATTTGAAGAAGTGAACTTTTGTTTTGCACTTTGTCCCTCATTGGTGAGGGACAATCACATTTGTGTGCTTATATATAGATTCACTTCTTAAAGCTCTTAAAAGGAGTTGAAGAGAATGAACCCTCACGCCGTCGTCGTCGCTCGCTCGGCTCGGCTTCGGCTTTGGATTTGGATTTGTCAAATGATCGATCGATAAGATTATTTTTGGATAAAATTTATTTAATTATTTAATAATTAATTAAATGCAAAATTACTGCTGAAAATCACTGCTGAAAATACGATTCAGAGGGCCTCGCTGGCCGCGGTTCTGCCGCGACCGTAGTAGAACCGCGGCAGGCAGATTTCGAGAGCCCCTCTGGCCGCGGTTCTGCCGCGATCGCGGTAGAACCGCGGCAGGCGACGTATTTTCAGAAAAGGCACCTTTTCCAGACACCTCTTCTGATATTTGCCTATAAATTCTGAGGCAAGGCTGCATTTTCAAGACACGAAAAAATACTCCAGAACTTCTTTCTTTCTGAATATACTGCATCCTAATTCGCAGTCTCTCTCTCTCTCAAATTCATAAGTGTGATTTTGCTCCGTTCTTTGAATTCATTGGTATCCTGCAGTTTGTATTGCCACTGTTGCAGGAAGAATTATTCCGTTTTATCCTGGGAGGATTTAATCCATTACCTTGGCTACGTGTGAGGGGATTAAAATTCTTTAAGGACACACAAGAAACTTGTGGACTCGGCATATTTCTGATTTTCTACTATTTTCAAATTTCTATAATTCTTCAAACAATTTTTCTGATTTTTTGGTTTAACACAGTATCGATAACATATGTTTCTTTGGATGATTTGTCATTTTTCTACACTATTACACCTTCTTTTTCCTACACCCTCAGAAGGGTATAAAGGATTTTTTTCAATTAAAGGACAATTGAAACGGGATTATTTAATCAAAGAATTCAGAGTCGCCACTTGGGAGATTTATGGTGTCCCAAGTCACCGGTTCAAATCCCGAATCGAGGAAAGGGCTGACTCTGTATTACAGTCCGCGAATCAGAAACTGAGTTCCGTGGTTCTAGCCGGTCGCTCAACTGTTATTATTGGCCTATTTATCTGATTTAAAACATGTTTAATCCTATGTGCAATTTTAATTTTTTAATCGCTTTTATTTAATTTTTAGGAACACGTCTTGAACCACGTCACATAAATGCACCCGCGATCCTTGACATATTTTAATATTGTTGAGATTTGGATTTGGGTCACTTAAATGAGCACCCGAGTATAGGAAGGTACATTATTAAAATAACGCGCCTAAAAGCAACTACGCGTTGTTAACTTTGCGAGGGCCATGGAAATTTGCTAAATGGCACGCCTCGAATTCTAAGGATTTTAAAGAAATAATTAACGAGGGACACAACTTTGAGATTTTATTTGGCGCGGCGCACCTCAATTCTAATTTTTAAAAGGGAATTCAAACTACAATTCGGAGGGCCATAAACTATTTGCGTCATATATTTATGGCGCACCTCGATTAATAAAAGACTAATTAACTAAAGGATCATAGGGAGGGGTGTGAATTTATATAAGAAATAATGCCTCCATTCAATCAGAAAAGTCGTTGGTCCAACAACGACCTTTGAAAGAAATTGATCATATTAAAAGAGCAAAAGCATACATGGTAAAGCAAAAACTGGTCCAGTCCTAAAGTTTCTGGACTTGGGCCCAAACGAGCCCACATCGATGGAACGTCAGCGCCTTATGCGAAAAGTAATTGACATTTTCTCATTAATTAACACAGGCCAAAACTGGGCCCAGTTTTGTAATCCAACTGGTTCACTTCACGCCTAGTAGTAAAACACGACTTCTATTAACACAGGAGACTGATACCCAGAATGACATGTTTAACTACGACTTGAAGCACAAACTAATTAAACCAAGGTTCCAATTTCATTTAAGCAACTTAGGACAAAAAGGATACATGATTAACTCAACAACCAATAAATATTCAGGCCAGGTTCTAACTGGAGCTAGATGTCGAATGCAACACAAAATTTCAAACTATCTCTCTCATTTTCAGCACCAAAACAGTATCGAAATCTGGGAAGACAATCAGTCATTGGCCCTTTAGAGAGTTTACATTCACTCGTTGGGAGGGCAAGATTAACTAAAGAATTGATCCAATAAACATGCCAATCAAGCTTTCAGGAGGATTCAGAGCTAAGTATCATGGCCAAATGTTCAATTATACAACACCCAAAGTTTAATTACTATTTTAACTAAACCAAAGGTTGCTCAAGCTTTCAGGGCAACGCTATAACAAATACATTGAATGGACCTCACATATGCAGAATTTCAACCAATCTAGATAACAACGATCAAATTCAAATGAAAATTAAAATAATATAATTGAATTAATGACATGAAAACAATGCTATGCTTGAAACTAAGCTTCTCATTTCACCATTTAACTCAAGCTTTATATGGGTATAGAATACAGAAGTGTACCTGAGATTGAAGGAACAAAGAAATAAAGAAAGATCAGCAGTTTTAAATAGCAGAGATCGACAGCAGCAATAGCTCAGTCCAGACTCAACAATTGAAACCACAAAAATCAACTCCAATCCAATGTAACAGTAAAAATTCCAGGAAGTGAACCAGCTTTAAAATAGTAAAAGCGAATTGTACTGCAATGATTTCAAATCAAAACCCCAAACAGCAAAATCATTTTTCAAGCCATTTCCAACCCATAAACAAGCCCAGATTCCACCATTAGAACCAGAACCATGAAATCAACTTGAAACCCAATGGAATAGTGACCCTCAAACAAACTTGAACCACAGCAATTTCTCAAAGACTAATATCAATCCATTTCCAATCCTAAAATGTAACTATTATTTTTAGAAATCGAATAGAAACAGTCACTGATGAGACTCAATGCAACAGTAGCCATTTTCCTTTTTCTGTCTTTTTTTATCTGTTTAAGTTCTGCCTTGCAAGGCAAGAATAAGAAGCCTTTATAGGCAAGCAAATAGGGCAGACTTGACATCTTGATTTTTACCCCTTAGGCCTTTTTCAAATTTTTGCTTTTGGTTAGGTACAACTAGTTAATTCTTCTTTTTGCTCAACTACCCTTAATCCAATTCAGCTATTGCAATGTGGTCCCCCCTCCTTGCTTCTAGGAAGTTTCCCAATATGTTATTTGAGAGATTCCCTCACCCCATTTCCTAAACTACCCCCCAATTGTCCCTGTTTTTACCCTTAGCAACCAAACAAATCAAACCCGACCCAAAGCCTTTGGGCTCCAAACAGAGACGGGCTCTTAATGCCCTCAAATCTCACTTACCATGGGCCCTAAAACTAATCACAAATCAGCCTGGTAACAAATCAAGCAAAGGCTGACAAGAGCCCAAAAATAATTAACAAGTCTGATTTAAGTCAAACAGGAATCCAAAGTCAAACCGAGACAAATTCCAAAAAAGTACTAATCTAATTACATGATTGAAAATCTTAAAAATTACTGACTTTAATTAGACTGAAACTAATTCGAATCACAAGAAAATATGAAAACCAAAAACAAGAAAATAAACAAAAGACCAGAAGAAAAGAGTGAACGCAAGGAAAGTACTGACGCTATCCGCCATGGATCGATGAAGACAAAGAAATTAGCCACATGTTTTTGGTCCGGTCTGGGATGAGAAAATCTTGACACGAGCCAAAATTATCGTCAATCGATTGTTCTACACAAAAACAATCGCTTAATGAAAGTTTTGAGTCGAGTCGAGTCTTGAGAGCATGAGAATTCAAACGTTACTTCTTTTCTGATTTTCCAATCCGAATTTGAAGTGGAGATGTGAGGATTTTGGGGAGATTAGCACCGGGTTAATGTTTGATGGAGTGTGGGGAATGAGATTTTGGGGGTAATTTGGAGTTGAAAACCAGTAACTATGGAGGATTAGGGCTTTAGAATAGGAAGAGACGAAGAAGATGAAGGAGATAGGGCGGAACTGATTTGGTCTCTGAATTGGGTTCGGACACTTTTAAGAGAAATGGGGTAAAGTGTGGGAGCCGTTGGATGAGCTAGATTGAAGGTCTCAGATTCATTTTAGAGCTGGAACTCGAAACTACATCGTTTGGGATGAAGGGCTGACTGGGTTGGGGGGATCTTGGGCTTGGTTTAGTGGGTTTAGGGAGGGACCCGACTGGGCCTTGGTAAAAGAATTAATGATTGGCCCAATTACTCCCATTCTCTTTTAAAAATCTCTTTTCTTTTCATTTCTTTTTCACAAATTCTTTTTGTTGCCCTTTTTTTCCAAAATAAAAAAAATCTAAATTAATTTCTAGAACTTAATTGACCTAAGAACACTAATTAAACCTAAATAATAATTATCAAAATTAATTAACCAACAAATTAAAAAGAAAACTATTCAAAAAAAAAAAAACAAATTAAACTATTTTTGTGATTTCCTTTTTTTATAAAATAACTTAGTTACTAATTAATTCTTAAAAGTGCAAAATTAACTCCTAAATGCAAATGCACATATTTTTTGTATTTTTATCAATTAAACAAAAATAAAAATGCACCGACAAACGCAAACAATTAACAAAAAATGCCATAAAAATCCACAAAATTGCAAATAATGAAAAGAAACTTATTTTCTTGAATTTATGGGAGTAATTCATATAGAAAAAAAATCACGTGCTCATAACTGCCCCTCTTTGCTCGAAAACACGAAGAGTTTTCGTGCAAAGATAAAGTGAGTGGATACGAGCGATTTTTGCCCGTTTGAACACTCCGTGGGAAGCATTTTTGGAAGATTTGACCGCACCCTGCTTCCGAGGTTGCCTACATATCCTTGGCTAAAAAGGAATCAAGTTGTAGTTTAGGAATATTTGGTAGCTGGGACTACCATGAAGTTGTAATTTCACTATTGTTGTTGTTGTTGTTGTTGCTGCTGCTACTGCTTACTGAACCCCCTTATTACACCATGACAAAATAAAAAGAAGCTATACTAAACTATGATCGATGAATTACAAAACTTATCTATATCTTCAAACTTGATCCTGCAGCTCTTGTTGCCATGCTGACTTGTATTCTCCTAGTGAAATTCCTCTGTTGTCGACTTGAATTGTTATTTGAGATGTTTTTCCTTTCTTCAGGTGGATGCCTGACTGCCAAAACTTGAATTATATTCCCATGCTCTCCAGGCGGGCTCCTGACTGCTGAACTTGAATTATATTCCCATGCTCTCCAGGCGGGCTCCTGACTGCTAAACTTAAAATTTATTCCCTTGCTCTCCAGGCGGGCTCCTAATTGCTGAACTTGAAATGTATTCCCATGCTCTTCAGGCGGGCTCCTGATTGCTGAACTTGAAATGTATTCCAATGCTCTCCAGGCGGGCTCCTAACTGCTAAATTTGAAATGTATTCCCATGCTCTCCAGGCGGACTCCTGATTGCTAAACTTGAGTATTCCCATGCTTTCAAGGTGGGCTCCTGACTGCTGACTTGAATTGTACTCCCTTGTTCTCCAAAAGGGCTCCTGACTGCTGACTTAAAATGTATTCCCTTGTTCTCCAGGCGGGCTCCTGACTGATGAATTTGAACATTTTCTCCCTGTTCTCCAAGCGGGTACCTGATTCCAACAAAATAGACAAAACAAAGGATATTTTCTGCCCCAGTTTGGTAGCTGGGCACATAAGTGAGTGTTAAACTGAATCATTCTACCAACTATTATTAAGAATTAGAAAGCTAAGTCCTATTATCTAGGGAGGTCCTGACAACTCTTAATTAAACGACAATTATAAATCTAAGCTGTATCTTCTAAAGGTATTACTTCATCTAAGTCATGTTATCTAAGAGGGTCTTAAACTATATCCTATTATCCAGGAAGGTCCTGAAAATCAAAGTCAAGTCTTATCCTAAAAAATGAAAATTTTACGACTGAATTATACTACCCTACAATAGAATTTATGCTACATCTTGTGATCTAATGGACATCTTAAAACTAGGTCCCATTATTCAGGGGGGGTCCTGAAAACTCCTAATTGAATCATATATCAAACATGCAAACTTTAAAACCAACTTATATTCCTTGGGGTATATTTATGTTAAATTATGCTACTCATGATTGTTTCGAATTTTAAACTAGGTCCCATTTTCCAGGAGGGTCCTGAGAGTTTATGGTCAAACCTGTTTGGTGCTTTCTCTTCCCCTACGGAGGGTTTCTCCTAAACACACAAAAAAATTTGCCCCTGTTTCAAGTCAAAGAAAAATAATCTTATCAATTTAAAATATGGAGGTTGGTTTGTGGCCTTGAACTTTGAGGGCGATCGCTCCTTCACTTCCCATGATAACTGATTTCCACTCAAAGACCTTGCATGTTTATTGACTAACCACTTTCTCTATCATCTGTATCACTGAGAATACCTTTTCTCCGTTCGGACCCATATCCTCTATTTGTTGCATTGCTCATGAACTGGTATCTACCCAACCTTTATGTCTTACATGAATCCCAAAGCACGTCCATTGCCCCCACTCCATGTGTATGTTGTTCTTTCTTGACTTAAACTACTAGTGTTGGCCTTGAGGTCTGTTTCTCCTTCACTTGACATGATAACTGATTTCCATTCGAAGACCCTGCTTGTTCCTTGACTAACCACTTCCTTTGTAAACCTTAACCTAGAAATACCTCTCTTCGTTCGAACCCAATACCTTCTACCTATTGCATTGCTCCTGAATCGACATCTACCAAACATTTGTGTTTCACATGATCCCCAAAGCATATTGATTGTTACCAACTTCAGTGCGCATGTTGCTCTTTCCTGATTTAAACCATTAGCATTGGCCTTGAGGTCTATAACCTTTGATTTCTGCTTGGAATATCTTGCTTGTCACTGGTCCACCACCCTTTTTTGTTAGTCTTATCATGGAAAATACCTTTGATTTGTTCACCCTAGCCCTCCTTCTGTTGCATTGTCCATGAATTGATATATACCAAGCCTTTGTATTTCACATGAATCCTAAAGCATGTTGATTTTTACCAACTCAGTGTGCTTGCTGTTCTTTCCTGACTTATGAAGCTTTGATGTGTTAACCAGATCCCGTTTTGTGCAATTGGAAAGCTGGAGGTAAATTTTGAAGTCATTTCTCACTTGTTCTGACCAAACAGACTTAGGAAGAGGAAGTAAACAAGACAAAAGGAACAGAGTAGAGAGCAATGGAAATAGATTATTCCTAACAAGAAAACTACAAAGTAGAAATCTGTCGAATATGGATACCAACTCTAATGACCATGACATGCACCTGCGGCCTATTCTGTTAAGCAAATCTGATGTTCAGCTCCTATTATACCCCCAAACCGTGAAACTGGGCTTCGATGCTCCGTCGTTAGTCATTTTTCACAATCTTCGTCTAGTGATTTCCATCTGATTCTCAATCCTTATTCGACTTGTAGTGCCCGAAGGGTTTTTCCCATTAAGCCTCTCTCATTTTGTTCTTTCTCTCAACTTACCGTCGCCTTATAGTGCTTGTAAAGGTTTTCACCAATAAGACTCTCTCAGATTTTATTTCTCTCAGCTTTCCGTTGCCTTGCGGTGCCCGTGAGGGTTTTAACCAATAAGACTCTCTCATTTTTCAAATTTCCTGCTTAGACCGGAGTGTTGCCCCTAATATGAATCACCTCTATTTGCTTGACTTGGCATCCCTCAAGGACTGATCGGAAGGTCTTTCTTTGGACCATAATATGGGCTTTTGGATAGGGTTAGAAAGAAAGGATATCAAAAGGCTTAAAACAGCTTGAATGGGTTCAAAATTACAACTTTCAGGATAAGATTTCCTACAACAACCACAACTTCTGGCCCAGTTTCTTTGCTTGGGGTCTTGTGGATTTTGTTTTGATGGGACTGAACTGTAAGGCTGTTACGTATCCTTAAAAGGAATCAGGTCAAACGTAGTTCATGTCATAGAAATTACTTTGTTGTTGTGATTATTCTTTTCCTTTCTTCCTCTTACTCTTCTTTTCTTTTCTTTCTTCCTTTCTCTTTTTGTTGTTTTGTTGTTTTGTTGTTTTTTTCTTTTTCTTTTTCTTTTTCTTTTTCTTCTCTCTCTTTTTTTTCTTCCTTTTTTCTTCTCTCTCTTTTCATTCTTTTTCTTTTCACTTTTTTTTCCTTTACTTATCTTTCACGCTTGTGTTTCTGATCTTTGCTACTGATTCCGAAAGAGGAGTATAAAAGAAAATAAATAAGGCTCAAGGGGGTAACAAAGGATAAAGTGTTTAGATAGTAGAACAAAATGCTTTCGTCATTCCAATCTTCTAAACATGCCAAGTACAAACAACACAATTAAGCAAACCACAGAAAACATTCGTAACATCTTTTGATTGCACCAGACTTGATAACCATATCCACACATTCACCTTCTTCATCTGTTGAATACAAAGCACCATTGGACAACACTCTCACTCTCCTTAACACGAACGACCCTTGTCAATTTGGGCAAACTTGCCTTTAGCTTCAACCTTATGCGGCATGATGCATTAATATAGGGCTTCTTTACGTTCTATCTACCCCAGTTTCACACAAGTCGGGCTTGAAGTGATCTCAAAATGCCCTTACTTATTTCCCTCAAATACCCCTATCATCTTCAAAAAATTATTTCATTGCTTCCTACTAAACTGACTTTTAAAGATCAGGCTGAGAATTATGCGTGCATGTCATGTCACTAGAACCGGCATGAAAAGGACTATAAAAGGAGAAGAGAACTAAAAAAATGACTAGAAATAGCAGAGAACAGAGAATTGAATTAAATAGACGGTGAAATGATTGGAACAGCAAAACAAGCAAAATAACCTGGGGTACAACCCTAAAACAAACCCAGATAATACTAAAGGAGATACTGCGACTAAAGGAACTAGACAAAATAAAAGGATAGAAGGGTTTGAGTCACAAAATAATATCCGGACTACAACCCTGAAATAACACTAACAACAGAAATGACAACAAAATAAACCACCAAAACTCCTCCCTAGCTAACCAAGAAAGAGCGTCTTTCCAATCACCTAACTCAACATCTTAGCCGCTGACTTCTGCATCAACAATACTAGGAACTTCATAAGTCTTCATCAAATTGTTCTTAACAAATTGCTTTTGGGTTCCTTTTGTCGGCTCGTTCTTAAGATCAACTCTGATAACGCTGAAAGCTTGGTAGCACGTGGGCCTCCGAGGCTCCGAGAATAATTCTCACATTCCTTTTCAAAATAAATCATACCCACCATATGCGTCTCATTATGCACAGGTGATGGACTTTGGCTAGTGTCTGCTGCATCTGGACTTTGCACGACAATATCGCCGGCATCAATAAACTTCTGAATCACATTCTTCAGATTCCAACACTTCTCTATGTCATGCCCCGGGGCATCTGAGCAATATGCGCACCTTTGAGAAAAATCAAACTTCTTTGGAAGAGGGTTTGGCATTTTTATCTGGGTCGGCTTCAACATGTTCAAATTCCTTAGCCTCTGGAACAGACTGGCATATGACTCTCCCAATGGAGTGAAGGTTTTTTTCTTCCGTAATCTCTCATTCTTAAATGCTTAATTGGGCCGGAAACCCGATCCAGGGGGTTTTCGGTAGGCTCATGGGGATAGACAAACATTTTGTGGAGCTGGGTACTGGGGAAGTGATGTACGACCTTGGGAGTTCTGTGAAGAGAAGTAGCATCGGGGAGGATCATCTGGTGCACAAGGATATCCACGGGGATGATGTCGAGGCTGAAAATGTTGATCGGGAAAGCCCATCAGATCATCTTTTCTATTTCTCATTCTTCCACCCCATTTCCTAAACTACCCCCCAATTTGTCCCTGTTTTTACCCTTAGCAACAAAACAAATCAAACCCGACCCAAAGCCTTTGGGCTCCAAACAGACACGGGATCTTAATGCCCTCAAATCTCACTTACTACAGGCCCTAAAATTAATCGCAAATCAACCTGGTAACAAATCAAGCAAAGGCTGACAAGAGCCCAAAAATAATTAACAAGTCTAATTTAAGCCAAACAGGAATCCAAAGTCAAACCGAGATAAATTCCAATAAAGTACTAATCTAATTACATGATTGAAAATCTTAAAAATCACTGACTTTAATTAGACTGAAACTAATTCGAATCACAAGAAAATAAACAAAAGACCAGAAGAAAAGAGTGAGCGCAAGGAAAGTACTGATGCTATCCGCCATGGATCGATGAAGACGAAGAAAGTGGCCACATGTTTTTGGTCCGATCTAGGACGAGCAAATCTCGACACGAGCTAAAATTGTCGTCAATCAATTGTTCTAAACAAAAACAATCGCTTAACGAAAGTTTTGAGTCGAGTCGAGTCTTGAGAACATGAGAATTCAAACGTTACTTCTTTTCTGGTTTTCCAATCCAGACTTGAAGTGGAGATGTGAGGGTTTTGGGGAGATTAGCACCAGATTAATGTTTGATGGAGTGTGGGGAATGAGATTTTGGGGGTAATTTGGAGTTGAAAACCAGTAACTATAGAGGATTAGTGCTTCAGAAGAGTAAGAGATGAAGAAGATGAAGGAGATGGGTGGAAGTGATTTGGTTTCTCAAGTGGGTTCGGTTACTTTTAAGAGAAATAGGGGGAAGTGTAGGAGCCGTTGGATGAGCTAGATTGAAAGGCTCAGATTCATTTTAGAGCTGGAACTCAAAACTTCGTCGTTTGGGATGAAGGGCAGACCGGGTTGGGGGGATTTTGGGCTTGGTTTAGTGGATTTGGGGAGGGACCCGACTGGCCCTGGGTAAAAGAATTAATGACTGGCCCAATTACTCCTCTTCTCTTTTAAAAATCTCTTTTCTTTTCATTTTTTTTCACAAATTCTTTTTGTTGCGTTTTTTCTTTTTCCAAAATAAAAATAGAAATTAAAAAAATTTAAAATTAATTCCTAGAACTTAATTATCCCAAGAACACTAATTAAACCTAAATGATATTTATCAAAATTAATTAACCAACAAATTAAAAGAAAAACTATTCAAAATCGAAAAAAATGAATTAAACTATTTTTGTGATTTTCCTTTTTTATAAAATAACTTAGTTACTAATTAATTCTTAAAATTATAAAATTAACTCCTAAATGCAAATGCACATATTTTTTATATTTTTATCAATTAAACAAAAATAAAAATGCATAGACAAACGCAAACAATTAACAAAAAATGCCATAAAAATCCACAAAATTGTAAATAATGAATAGAAACTTATTTTGTTGAATTTATGAGAGTAATTCATGTAAGGCAAAAATCACGTGCTCACATACACGTCTATGTGGAGCTAAACTTCACGTTCTAGAACTGTGGTTCTTTCATGGCTATTGTTATTTAGATATTGATTTTGGTTTCTTGATCTATCATATTAGTTTGTTTATTCAATCATGCGTTTAATTATTTACTTGATTACTTATATGTGGGGATTTTGACTGCTTATTAGTATCTTTTAGCTTTTGTTTCAGTCCGAAAGTATTAAATTGTATTCCCAAAACTAATAAAATTGTGCAAAATTGCAGGAATACTGGAAGTTTGGTCTCCAATGATGAAATCCAACTCAAAAAAGAGTGTTCCGAAGCACAAGACAATAAAGCGCGAAGAAGCAAATATATGTGGTCCGCAGAAGAAATTGCAAACCACAGAATTTCATCTGCGGCTGCAGACCAAGAGGCAAAACCCAATAGGATTTTTAACAATGTGCGGACCATACATGAATTGTGAAAACCGCATATGAATTGTGCAGACCGCACATGAATTGTGCGGCTGCAGAACTGGGCTTTCACGGACAAAGATCAAAGTGCATAGAATACACAAAAAGACCAAGTCTTGAAGCCTTTGTGAAGTGCGGACCATACAAGAATTATGCGGCAGCAGAACTTGCCTCGCGGTCGCAATCCAGAATTGTGCGACCGCATAACTCATCTTCTTGCCAGAATTGCGCGACCGCAGAACCTCCCAAGGGGCATTTTTGTCTGCGATTTTTGATCCAGTATAAATAGACGAGTTTCACAAATTTAGGTAAATTTTTAACATACAAAGCTGATGTAGCCATTTCTTTTTACTATTTTAGGAAGTTTTAGCTTATTTAAGTGTTTTAACATTATATTTCATCATTTTAATCTTTCATTATGAGTTTAATTAGCTTTTCTTCTTTATTTTTTGCAATTTTTATTATGAGTAGCTAGATTTATACTAGGGTTGTGACCCAACCCTAGTTTGTAAACCTTATGGCTATTTAATTTAGTGCTTGTTTATGATTGAGTGTTGATTATTTAGCTTAGTTTATGCCTCAATTTTAGAATTAATGGTTCAAACATTGATTCATGCTTTGACTTAGTCTGTACTTGTGAAAGAGGGACCTAGTCTAGGATAATTTAGCTAACGAGGAATTGGGTTGATTGGGATATTGATTAGCCTAATTAAAGGGTTCAAATTAGAGATAGTAAGAATCCAACTTGAGCTCATATAAACTATTTTGTTTTATACCCATTTGGATTTGAGAAAGCCAAATTAGGCAAAATCACTCTCTGACCGAGAGATATTAAGGTGGTAATGCATAGTTGAGAGCTATAATACACCCCAATCAACGAAACAAACGTTAACATATTTATCCCATAAGGCAAACACCTAGGTTATGGTCATATCACTAGGCCTTTAAACTATTTGAAAAACCCTCAAAAACATTCATCTCTAGTATATTCTCGTTAGCTTGCATTGATTAAAGAAATAGTAGAAGGAGAAAACAAAACTCTGTTGTAGAACTGCAATATTAGATTACACATTAACTTGCTTCAAATATATACTCTTAACACCACTTATAACTCCCAGTGAATTCGACCCCAAGTTATAGTTGAGTAACTATTATTGCATACGACTGTATTATATCTCTTATTGAGGTGTGTTGTGGACGTCATCACTCACCAATTGAATACTATATATGATCTAGAGTTTAACTCAAAAATGTGAATTCTAGATTGCACATAGGATTGAGTAGAGCAAGTTCTTGAACCTGGACATCGGAGAATAGATTCGCGGATAGGATAGATATATGTTATTCGTCTAGCTCAGGACAGAAATTATAAATGCATTCATGTTGATTCTAACTCCATTGACTTATAGTTGTTAGGTTGGCTTGATTAAGTGAGTAAGAACTTGAAAAATTCCTATTAGCAAAATTAACAATGCCAACCAATAAACGAGATAGTTAAATATTCAATACAAGTGAAGAATACAATATGATTGTTAGACAGCCTATATCTCTAGATTGTTTTCTCACGTAGATAACATAAAAATCTGTTCTTCCTATGTTTAAAGTTAATTATTTTATTTTATTTTTGTTTTAGTTATTTTATTCAAATATTTTTTGGTTTAATCCTTGTTTAGATAATTAGGATAGTCTAATTTAGTTAATAGTTAATAACAAGTCTTTCGAGGCAATGGCGGATCTACATGCTGATTTTGGGTGCTCAAGCACCCATTATCTTTGATAAAATTTAGTAAATTTGTATAGCTAATTATAAAAATATTTAGATAAATATGAAGTGAGCACCTATAACTAAATTCTATTTTTCTCTTCTTTAAGAATTTTTATCAATAAACACCCATGACATTAAATCCTGGATCTGTCACCGATTCGAAACACAATACTCTATCTATGACTTTATTACTTGACAATCACATATACTTGAGTAGGTGTTCGAGTCGCAACAATTTGAAAAGAGTTCTACTGGATTCGGTTTTCTATTTCATCTTTAAACGATTTTATTAAATATAGGAAACGCGTGTGTTCTATAATCAATAAAAAAATTCTCCAAGGAACGACTCTAATTTTTCTTTTGTAGATGGTAAATAAGAATGAGAAGACAAATAATTAAGTCAAGTGATTGAAAATTTCATTTCAAAGTGTGTTAAAAAAAAATTGAAACGTCCAACTCAATAGACGATTCCCTTTTTACTAAACCCAAACAACTCTGTTCACATTCGTACTCGTAAGTCAACACTGCTTAAGACATAAAATAATTACTTCCTATCACTTTATATGAACTTATTTTTTTTTGATCCGTTCAAAAGAAAATAATTTGAAAATAATTTATCGAACTTATAATTTTAAGCTTAATGAGAAGTTTTATAACTACAAAAATATTCTGGTTCCCTTTTTGACTTGTAGGAGCACAAAGTTCAAAAATCTTAATTTTTCTTTAATTTCGTGTCCACTCAAACATATTCACGAGTAATAAAAGGCAAACATTTGTCAAGTAGTTGTTGATTTCACTAACATTGAAACGTCAAATCTAATGGAAGATTCCTAACCAAAAGTAACCTGTTCACATCCACGCGCAATAAGCACAGAGAAATTAGTTATAACAAGCTTCAATCAAGGAACTCTAATTAATTCGACCAAAACCTTATTACTATGACAGAGTTTAAAATAACTTTGCCACTTTTACCGAAGTCATTGCAAGCGTTAGGCAGCCTAACCACTAACAATTATTTAAGGGAATTACATCTTTCACAGTACAAGTGTCCTTAGTTGCCCACACTTCTATTTCTATTTTTTTACAATGACATGAATCCACATCCATAAAATTTTATATTTAAAATAAAATAAAAATGAGAAACCTCCCCTCATGTTTTGCTCCATTACACTCATTTTCCTTGTAGTTCATGATATTACGTCTACCTCCCTTATTTTAATTTTTTTGTAACAATTCTTCTATTTATTTAAAATTAATATAAAAAAAATTCTCACTTACCCTGTTTAATTAGTTATTAAAACATCTTTTTGTGAAATTCCTTTAGAATAAAAATATAATTGCCCTTCACTACATGGTTTTTTAACTTCAAAGACCGGACAACATAGCATGAAACTCAACATCTATCTGAGACTTATTCCATTTCTTGGGAATATGCGAGGATTGAAACCTAATCAAGTGACAGTCCAATTGGAGAATGACAATGTAAGTGGAGCAAAGAATATTGAGAAATAAGGGATACTAATAGCCTATTTGGCTTTTTTTGCACACTTTTTACCAAAAATTAAGGTGTTTGGCCAAGCTTTTGGAAGGAAAAAAAGTAATTTTGAGGAGAAACAGAAGCAGTTTTGAAGAAGCAGAAAAAAATAGCTTCTTTCCAAAAGCACTTTTTTGATAAGTAATTTTGAGAAAAATACACTTAGAGCCTGTTTGGCCAAGCTTTTCGGAGGCCAAAAGTACTTTTTTTTGTCAAAAAAGTACTTTTTGAAAAATTTAATGTTTTTGGCCAAAATAAAAAAGTATTTTTGGCATTCTGCTTTTGGGAAGAAGCAGAAAATTCTAGCTTCTTCCAAGAAGTAGAAGCAGAAGCGGAAAATTAATTTATTCAAGACAAAATTATCCTTACCATAGATTTATATTTTTCAAATTATCCTTATATATATATATATATATATATGTAAACTTTTCAAATTCATTTTTTGTCTTTTCATTGGTTTTTGCTTCTTTCGCTAGAATAGTTCTTTTTATTTTTTAATTTTTTTAATTTCTATCATTATTTTAAAATTAAAGATATCAAATACATGAATCATCTTGTAACTTTTCAATTTCTTTTTTGACTTTTCTTGTTTTGAATGTTTTCTTTGACTAATCTTGTTTTTTTATTTCTCTAAATTAATAAATCTCCTAAAATTATTCTACTGATAAGGAATTCAACTATTATGCTAATGAAGAAATTACTGCAAAGATTGAGGAAGGAGACGCGCCTTTTGGTATTCCTTTATAAATGCAAGACAAGTCTTCTACTATTATGAAGGCATTGCATGATAGAATTAGAGATGAAATTGTTGAGAAATATTATCATGTTGAGCGACTCTGCTTATTATAATAACAAGTAATTATAATAAATAACATTATTGCTTTGGTATAACTATATATGTTACAATGATTTAAATATTTAGTATGTATGTTTACGTTATGTTTATATTTTAATTAAATTAAATAAAAAATATTAACAGTCTCTTATAATAAATATTTGAATTTTTTTTTTAAATAATTATAAAAGCTTTGTACTATCCGTTTTGGTAATTTGATACTCAAAAGCACTTTTTATAAAGATTGGCCAAACACAATTTATTTATCAAATATTGTAAAAAGTACTTAAATGAATTTGCCAAACCTAAATTATTTTTTTCCAAAAGTACTTTTGAAAAAAGTACTTTTCAAAATAAGCAGATTTTGGCAGTTTGGCCAAACGGGCTAGAATATACTTAAAAGCAATGTTTTAAAGTTTGACCAAACACTAATTGCTGCTCAGAAGTGTTTTTCAAACTAATTAGCCAAACACAAACTGCTTCTCAAGCACTTTTGAGAAAACATACTTCTCAAAATAAACTGATTTTTACAGCTTGGCCAAATGGACTATAAGAATGGAAAGGAGGTTTGGAGAAATTTATATTGCCCCACATCAACTCAATGTCAGTCAATTTTTCATTTCCTTCTCTGTTGAGATTTGAGAATCTTGCAATATTGGTATTTACATATTTCGTTCTACAGTATTAATTTAAGAAAAACATATTTAAAAAACAATTAAATAAAATGATATATTACTGTTTACCCTTAAAAACGGATAACAATTGAATTTATACGCGATTTTAAGGATATATGAATTAATTCAATACATGTGATCAATGACATTAGATTAAGCAAATAAAAGGCATAATAAATGACCAAACCAATGATAAGAGTGAGTCTGAGCTAAGATTAATGGCACAACGAGGAACCTGCCTTCGGTTTCAGGCTTGCACTTATGAAGAACTTATGAACAAAAATAAGAACTTTGAATAACTTTTAAGAACAGAGAGAACATAAGTATATTGCCTTGGTAGGCGTGTTACGATGTGTGTGATGAACAATCAGCTTCCCCTATATATAGCAGGGGAGATTTACGCTAAATAATTCAAAAAAAAGGTAAAAATCTTTCTTCTCGCTAATCACTGATCTACCGCTGACACAGGCCGAGACTCACGCCGTGATATCCGGTTGGGCACGGATATCACAACCCTTTGTTAATTGTGTGCGGTCTTTTGGCAATTCGAGCTTTGATACGGAGCTCCCGGCTTCGATCTCAACTACACGCAGTTAAGTCCTTTCTTCATCGTGAAATTGGGGTGCTCGTTACCTCCGATTTTACCCGTAAACAATTACAAAGGGTAATTAGTCAAACTACATGTAAACAGAATTGTTACAAAAAAAAGGGGGGGGGAAATAAGCGTAATATCATAAAACGCGAGGGAGGACAGTATGATGGAGCAAACCGTGAGGGAGGTCTTATGATATTATCCCTTTTTTATTCCTTTTTCCAAGAACTAAGACCAGAATCAATAGGTAACAGCAATATACAAATAAAATCCCATATTACTTTCAAATATTACAAGCCGGCAAAACGAATGAGAAACTCGGACAATGAATTTCATGTTTATTCTATATAGTTGAGCAGAACCGAAACCTGGAAGGAAAATTTTGGACGGAATACAACTTCATGCAACATTGAATGAGATACCAGCCTGGTGCTTGCCCCTGTTACATCTGACCACTATTAAAACTGGAGAAAAATTGGTTAGAAAACAGTGCCTAGAGAAGCAAGAAAATCACTCGGAACAATCAGTCCTCACAACACACAGAATCCACTATTTCTCCACCTATAAATGAGCTTTCAACGCCTGTAATGATTTGATTTTGGAATCACAAATTTTCAGGAAATTAGTTAATGCAGTGCGCTGACTACAAATGATCTTTCTAGCAATATCGGTAGCACTCCAGGACTGCAATGCTCGAGTGATCCGATCACCAAAATCCAAATCACTTGTCGAGGAAGAAGTTAAAGATTCAAGAACTCGGTAGACCTTCCCAGGTCCCTCCGCCTTATCTTCTCGGAGTGATGAAAGTATGCTTTCCGATTTGTAATCGTCTGACTTGATAATTTGTTGGTTAAGCCATTGCCTGACCAGCTCTATAGTCTCGCATACAGACAGAATCGACTCTTGTAATTCTTGAGACAGCTGAACGTTATAGGTCTCTGCAGGTCCGCCTTTCTTTTTTCTCTTTCCTGAAGGCACTAACGATCTGGCACAAGACTGAATCACCAGTATATGCCAAGCTATAGGTTCTGTCACTAAAAGCACCAGATTAGGAAGATCACATCCAGGTGAGGATTCCAGTGGTCCCATTGATCTGACTTTATCCAGGATATATTTCTTCAATATTGAATTCACAATTAGCCATGTACCATGCCTATTTGAATCTCCATCTACTTCATGAGAATAAAGATTCCAAGCATTTAAAAACACGAGAAAGTTCATCCAATCAATCAGATTGCAGCTCCATGCCTGTATTAAAGTAGCAAAAATCTATATAAACTTAGTAGTTCATCACAAAACTGACAGCTTGACAGTTGACACCAGACAGAACTATACTTGCAAGTGTAAGATAGTTTTGAGCTGCATTGAAGAGTTAACTGTTAAATCCTTCAAGCACCACATAATGATTCTATTAGAAATGATATATTTAGTTCTTTTCTCTTATACTTCAACTGTACAACTGGAACAATATTCAAATTCTCATGCATTAATTGCAGCTTTGAATTACAAAGGGTTTAGCAACCTAAATCGACAAACTTTGCTTCGTGTAACAAGATGCCTCTCTCCTCTCACAAATTTGATCACCCTGAGTAAACTAATTACCCACATGCAGCGCTAAGCATAGCTAAAAAGCAGGTTCAATATGACCAACATATAGGTGCTTTTCATGGTCCATATAAAACTGCAACATAATACCAGCTTTAAGTGAGATTTATCCTCAGAATTTAAGTTTGAATTCTCAAGTATTAGAGCCTAATTCAGTTTCTCTGCCTTGATGCTCCCAAGAGCATACACCGAAGACATACTTCAAAACAACTAAATTTTATGGTTTACTCCAATCCTCAATCAAGCATAATGCAAATTATCTTTCTAGCATCTACCATGAAAATACCTGAAAAATAAAATGTTAAAGATGCATATGATATATTACTAAAATTCTAGCTTTTGTTCGTCATAAAATGAAAATATTGTTCCTAAAAGTAAAAGTATCGCCAAAATAAATAACAAAGGTTATTCAATCCCCAGAGACACTATGAAATCTCGCTAGTTGTAACTTCTGAAAATTTAATTTGACGAATGCAGTAATGCATTTTATCCATTTCTACAGTGACGTGCCCGAATTCTATTGTTTAGCTTGTACACTTAAAAATTCCACGTCTCCTTAAAAACTATCCCAGCCATTACAACGAATGTGGGAGAGATGCAAAAACCCAAAATTCACCATAATGGCTCAACAAGCATGCATGTGAATATAAAAATTAAAGCAAGAAACAATAAATAAAAGGTACTCCACATGCAAAAAAAGTATAGCTTTGGAAGCATTCACAGCACGAAGAGAGAAGAATTTACCTCTGAGTCCTTGAGGCCACTCGAAATATCAAAAGCCAGCCCTACAGCATCCTGGAAGGAGAATCCCAAGATATTGGCATACCGGTCGAGTAACAATCTCAGTTCTGATGATAGTTTAGGGTCAAAGACAACACCATTTGCTTCAACACATTCCTTGAAAGATGATGAAGCACATTGAATAGACAGATAGACCATTCGTGGTAAAAGGGATCTCTTCTCAATTGTTTTAACCACTTTAGCTTGAGACTGTTTGATTTGATCATACTGCAATGAAAGAGTACAACAATAATAAAGTGAGAAATTTTATTCCACAAGCTTAGGTTCTGCATGAACTTCGCACATAAAGAATTATCAAAACCATTAATATAAGTGTTAGAGTTGTCCCACATCCGAGGGATTTGAGGTCCTTGGTCTCCTTATATGGCTTGGGCAATCCTCGCCTCATAAGCTAACTTTTGGGGTTGCATTAGGCCTAAGGTCCATTCTTATCAATAAGAAAATTGAAAAAGGCTTGTTTTGTTTACAGAGTGAAAAAAGGAAACTTGTCAACTAGACTTAGCGGAATGTCCAGGGGCAAACCATTATCAATAAGAAAATTGAAAAGGGCATAGTCTTAGACTAAGTTGCTCCGACACGGCAGTTTAGGTACCGCACTTGTGTCGACACGACACTAGTATGGGTGTGGGTATTGGATCCATACCGGATCTCATACATGTAATTCTACATGAATTTCGCACATAAAGAATTATCAAAACCATTAATATAAGTGATGAGTTGTCCCACATCGGAGGGATTTGAAATCCTTGGTCTCATTATATGGCTTGGGCAATCCTCGCCTCATAAGCTAGCTTTTGGGGTTGAGTTAGGCTTAAGGTCCATTCTTATCAATAAGAAAATTGAAAAGGGCATAGTCTTAGACTAAGTTGCTCTGACACGGCAGTTTAGGTACCGCACTCGTGTCGACATGACACTAGTATGGGTGTGGGCATGGGATCCGTACCAGAGCTGGTCAAACAATTTTGGGTACTTTGACCACGACGGATGAAAAATTTTGAGACGAGATATAATTTGATTCCCGGAACAAGAACCAAAACTAGGATATATTTGAAGAAAATAACATACTTTACCAAGGAAATCAATCATTTGCTTATCTACAAAGTACAACCTTGAGAATAAAAAAGAAATCCACACTTTACAAGTTATACGTAAGTATTCCACAAAATTTCTCATAAGTTAGAGATATTTTTATATATTGCATTTTGAATTATTTTTAGCAGGATCCTCGCATCCGTATCCGTACTAGGATCTGTATCCTTGAATCTTAGAATTTACATCTCGAACTCTAGATCCGCACCCGTGTCCGAGCAACTTAGGTCTTAAAAGTCATGATACCTACACGAATCCAGTTTCAATTACAATAGAACTGACAACATAATGAGACTGCTTCAGTGGTCGAACTATTGCCAAGCCATTTCAACCGTAACTAATAAAGCAAAGTCCAATTATACATGCAATAACTAAGTCAACGCATGTGCAACACTCAGCAAACAGCCAAACACAAGCAAACTTGGGGACCATTAAAAGAAAATTCAACCCTCAGCAAACTCAACCCCTCAGCCAAATGTCTTCCTCTTATAATGAGCTTGCAGTTTTCCCATACTTTCTATCAGTATCACTTTATTTATTTTTTCTTTTTATTTTTTTCTGAAAAGGTAAGATACTTGTATATAGGAGGGAAAAAAAAAGTCTACACAGAAACTGTGGAGTCACCTAGAATCACAAGGTGGAGAACAAGAGAAACTCTCCTAATCCTTTTTCTTCTCATAAGGTTTCTAATACATCAAAAATAGATTCATGATCTTCTAGGTGCTCTACTTTACACCAAAAATAAAAAAGAACGAAATGTTTCATTTTTCATCTTCAGGATGTTGCTGGATCTATCTTCAAAGCATCTTCGGTTTCTTTCTTCCAAAAAATTATCCATAACAAGCATTGACAATCTTCCATCTACATTTATGACGGGAAAGGTTGCCTTCTCTGTTCTAGCATGCTAAAACTTCAAGAATTCTTCTTGGCATAACCCTAGATAATCCCCTCAAATTGATGAACATCCTCCATAATTGTGAAGTCACCTTACAATGCCAAAAAAAGATAATTATTGCCTCTTGTCTCCTCTCCACATAAGTAACATCTAGAACATAGTTTGTATCCTGTCTCGACCAAGTTATCCTCGGTTGGGCCTGCCTCCTTCGCTAACAACCATGTAAAGCGGGCCACTTTATAAGGAATCAATTTCAATGATCAACAACCAATAATTTGAAATGTTGAATTCCTTATGTGCAGCTTTAACTGAGAACTTCCCTTTGATATTCCCTTGCTATGTCAATAAACTCTGTTTTGGCTTTGCAAGTTCTTAATTCTCAACCTCCCTCCCTTCTCGTTACAAGGGAATTCCATTTGCCCAAGTGAATTTTCTTCTTGTCTTCCAGTTAGCTAGCTTCTTCTCACATTTCTCTAAGATCCCATTTCATATTCCTTTAACTTACTTTTAGCCCCCGGAGTCATCCCATATACTGTAGGCAGTGTCCCAATTTTACCTCTAAGAATTTTAGCCAAGTTTTGAAGCTCAGTCACCTCATTAACGGGATAAATAAAGCTTTTATTCAAGTTGATATGTAAATGAGGTATGGCCACAAACAAAATAAAAATGACCCTTAGCATTTGCAAATATTCTTTATCAGCCTCACATAACACAAGGGTGTCATTTGCATATTGTAAATAGGAAATTACCAATTGACTACCTACCATGGAGTTTACCCTGAAGCCACTTATCCAAAGCTGTCTTCATATCGTTCAAACCTTCCATTGGAATGATGAATTAAAAAAAGAAGACAAGGAATCAGCCTACCTCAGGCCCCTCTGCGAAGGAAACAAACCAGTTGGTGATCCATTAAACAAAATGGAGAATTTCACGGTGCTGATGCAAAACATGATCCTATGAACCCATGTGCCACTAAAACCCGTCTTCCTCATGCCAAGCAGAAAGTTTTAGTTCAAATGATCATAAGCATTCTCAATATCCAATTTGCATAAGATACCAGGCTCTTTGTATAATATCCTTGCATCCAACCTCTTCTAATGTTGCCACTTTCAATTATGTGCAGTCAAGTATTACCTTTAATGCTCACTTTAATTCTTGGATTATTGATTATGGTGCAAATAGACACATGATAGGCTCCTCTAAAGGCTTTCAGAACTACTCTCCTAGTCCCAAGGTAGATCAAAGAAAAAACAGGCATACGTGTTAGGATTTTGTCCTGATTTTCTATCCAAATTTGAATTTTACTTTTTTTTTTTAAAGGAAAAAATAGTTTACCATAACTGATTTTGCTTAAAATAGTTTACCATAACTGATTTTAGTTTTCCTAAAAGGAAATGTAGATCTTTTTCATATTTATCAGATACTTTTCTTGGAGAAAAAGGTTGTGGACTTCCATAAATTAAAGATCCCTTCCATAAATTAAAGATCCCTCTTTCATACACGACAAAATAGCATCCACAATATAATAGTCTTTAAAATACTCTTGTTTAGGGGAAGAATTTATTCTCTTGATAAGTTTTTTTCTTTCATATTACTAGATTGATGTAGGTCAACTGACCAAACCATATAAAGTATATTATGCATCTTTTAGTATAATTTTCTGTGTTGTCTATTCATCTTTGTTCAAGGTTTGTTTTGGTAGTTTAACATGACGTCTTGTTATTTCGATCCCAACAATATGTTAGAAGTGGCAAGATCTCTCATGTTTATCATGAATCTACCAAAATCTTACTGGGCGAATGACATTCTAGTAGTTGTCCATCTCATCAACAAAATGCCACTTGAAACCCTCAATTTTAGAATCCTTCGGAAGAATTAAAGGGCAAGAATGATTATATTGTTTCTTCGAAGATATTAGGGTGTGTTTGCTTTGTTCACACTAAGAACTCTTGAAAACTTGATCCTAGAGCTTTTAAATGTGCCTTTATTGGGTATTCTCCCATACATAAAGGGTACAAATGATATCATCCTCCCTCTAGAAGATCCTTTATCAATATGGATGCAACTTTCGAGATATTTCGGTATTACATCATCACCTCTTCGGGAGGGGGGGGGGAGCTATAAGGAGGAAGAAATGAGTCTCCCAAGATGCATGGTAGAAACCACTATCACTACCACTAAGGAATGTGAAATTGGAGAAAAAATTCAGAGGGAAACTATTAGGCATTTGGATAGACCCGATATAAAAATTTACTCAAGAAGAAATAGAGCAAAAGAGGCCAACATACAATCTATCGAAGTTGAACCCTCTTCTACTAGTGAGCTATCTACATATCTTAATGAGTTAGATTTGCCTATTGCTCACAGAAAAGGAATCAGATCTTGCACCACCAAATAACCTTTATATAATTTGTCTATTATAATTATTTGCCTCCCTCATATAACGCCTTTGCCTTATCTATTTCCTCTGCATCTATTCCCCATAATCAGCTGGAAGCTTTCGTAGTCCTAAATGGAAGCAAGCTATGTTGAAGAAATGAAGGCCTTGTCAAAAAATAAAACTTGGGAACTTGTCACTTCACCACCAGACATGAAGTTGGGAAGTTGGTTGGCTGCAAATGGGTCTTCACCATAAAGCACAAAGTTGATGGCTCGATTAAAGGATTCAAAGCAAGATTGGTGGCTAAGGGATCCACTCAAACTTATGGAGTGGACTATCAAGAGACACTTGCCCATGTTACTGAAATGAACATTGTTAGGATTTTTTTGGCCAGCGGCTAGTTTTGATTATGACAATAACAATTTGATATGAATGCATTTCTTCGTGGAGACTTAGAAGACGAGGTATACATGGAGATTTCTCCTAGATTTGATATTAAACAAAGTCAAGGAAAGGTGTGCAGACTAAAGAAAGCCTTGTACAGATTGAATCAATCCCATCGAGCATGGTTTGACAAATTCTGCAAAGCAATAGTCTCCTTTGGTTACCATCAAAGCAAAGACAATCACACCCAATTCATGAACTATGTTGTAGCACACTGGCATCATAAAATCTTGATTTACAACAACAATGTACCCAGTATAATCCCACTGGGATCTGGGGAGGGTAGTGTGTACGCAAACCGTACCCCTACCTGGCGAGGTAGAGAGGCTGTTTCTGATAGACTTCTTATTTTCTAAAATCATAATCTTGATTTAAGCAGTAAAAATATAAAGAATCTCAAGTTGCATTTAGTAGCAGTTTCATCAACTCCATTCTGTAAGTACTTAAGATTGTTTTTGGATTATAGGATCATACAACTCAAGTCAAACTAAAAGGAAGTATAGCAAGTTCATTAACTACCTTATTTCTTAAATAACGGTGTTATTTGTACCAGCTTGCATGCAGCTCGAATATTCCATCCGGTACCTAGTACCTCCCACCAGAACAGAAACCGATAATTTTACCACTATGGCTTAGACAGATAGGAAGGAATCACCTAGAGTTTCTCATCTCTAGATTTGAATCCTGGTCTCTAAGGTAGTTTATGAACTACTATTTTGTACGGACAACAAATATGGAAACCATATAAATTGTTAATTATAGAAGGTTTTTATTTCTAGAATTAATGTAACAGTCTTTGAATAAGTCTAATTTGAATAAGCTTGTGGTATTTGAACAAGTCAAAGTGTATGGTTTGAATAAGCCCAAGTTGGAACCTTGAATATATACCCCTTCTCAGGGATGTACAGTGTTATCAAAATACAAAGAAGCTTTTCCTTTTTCTGAATTTCAACATTGTAAGAGAGCCATTGCTGCCTTTTTTAGGAGAATTTCCTCCCTCTGCAGCACAAGGATTCATAGGTTGAGATTCGTTCCTGCTACGCACAAACCAAAACCACTCAGAGGCTCCTCTCTGTATATTTTGGATCTCTTTAAAGAAACTGGTATAACAAGATGCAAACCAACAGAATCGCCTAGTGAAAGCAATCACAAGTTACAAACAGGTGTTGGAGAATCTGTTAATGAGGAGAGATATTAGACGTTGGTTGGAAGACTCATTTACCTCGTGCTCACTAGACCAGATATAACTTATTAAGTCAGCATGGTAAGTCAATTCATGCATGATCCCCAGAGTCGGCTATTCTTCATATTTTGCGGTATCTGAAGTCTGCTCCAGGCAAAAGTCACCTTTTCTCCGAACATGGCCACCTCTAGGTAAGAAGCCTATACAGTTGCGGATTGGGCTGGAACTCTATATGACAAAAAATCTATATTTGGTTACTGTATGCTCGTAGGAGGGAACTTAGTTACTTGAAGAAGGAAGAAGCAAAGTGTTACTGCTACATCAAGTGCAGAAGCAAAATATAGATCCAAGGCCCATGGTGTTTGTAAACTTTTGTGGCTACAAAAGCTACTAAAGGAATTGAGATTGTTCGAAAAAAGGGAACCTTTTCCTAACAAGGCTGAAATCAGTATAGCTCATAATCTTGTTCAACATGACCGAATGAAACGAAATTGATCGACACTTCATTAAAGAAACAATTAAAAGTGGTATCTTGACTTTCCTTCCTGTGAAATCAGAGAAACGGCTCGTTGATGTGTTTACAAAGGAACTCAACAAAAGATCCTTTCACATACTAATTTCCAGACATGTGTGACATCTTTACCCCAACTTGAAAGGGAATGTTAATTGTAGGAGGTTTTTATTCCTAGAATCAATGTACCAGTTTTTGAATAAGTCTAAGGTATTTGAATAAGCCAAAGTCTGTGATCAAGTCCTAGGAGGAACCTTGTATATATACCCGTTCCCAAGAATGTAAAGTAATATATTAAAATACAAAGAAGCTTTTCTTCTTTCTCAATTTCAACAAAATGTACGGAGTCAAGAGAAAGAAGTTACCAATGTGAAGATTTAAGTTGTTGTAGGAATCAGATCAGGTAATGGGTTATTTTAAGGGTTGGGTTTGGCTAAATGAGACAGGTGTTTAAAATGTGTTTATAGCCCTCCACGTGTCGATTTAATTGGTGGGCCAGGGTCTCTTAACGGTTGAGGATTTTTGTTAAAATGTGTAACGATGAGGCTATATACAATCGAGTACTCAAACAGAGGATATATGTAAAAAAAATTTCAAAGTAGAGGGGCAAATATGACATTTTTTCGAATGTAATATTATATTTATAGTAAGAATATAGAGGCGTGTTTAACAAAATACTTTTTTCATTTTTTTTATTTTTTGTTTTCGTAAAGCCTTGTCACGTCATGATCAAGATATACTCTTGCATATCATTCTATATTATTGGGGAAAAAAGAACCCAACAACAACAAAAAAAAATCCATGAAATCTCCCAAAGTGGAGTCTGGAGAGGGTAGAGTGTACGCAGACCTTACCCCTACCTTACAAAGGTAGAGAGATTGTTTCTAATAGACCCCCGGCTCAAGAGGAAAATAAACTAAAAGGAAGAAACAACTAGTAACCATAGTGAGCAAAGGTGATATAATAACCGAAGTGAAAGAAACGGCATATAGTAAAAGTGTTGAAATTTTGTTGCTTTCAGTTATTGCAGTAACTTTTTTAGCAGAATAAGTTGCTTAGTTTTAGGATGAATTTCAATTTTAAATTTCTATTAGATTGGTTAAGTTAGTTGAGATATTTTAGGTTTTTTGAATTTTACATTATGTGGATTTTTTGTTCCTAATTGGCTATTTAAAACCTTGTTATGCTTAATAAAATTTTTAGAAACAGGCTCTCTACCCCTTCGAGGTAGGGGTAAGGTCTGCATACACACTACCCTGCCCAGACCCCACTAGTGGGGTTTCACTGGGTCGTTGTTGTTATGCTTAATAAATAAAATAATTGAGAGACATTTTCAATCAATACTTTTAATCATTTTGCTGCCCCATCTTTTAAAAAACTAACAATGGTATCAAGAGCTTCATTGGTCTTATGGGATCTGTAAGTTCTTCCAAAAAATCATTTTCAAATCATTTTTAACCAATATCAGTTTTTAAACTCATTTTCAAACATGGCAAGCAGCAGTCTCTCTTTGAATGCCCTATAAACTTTTACTGGAAAAAACTATCGGATTTGCTCAGTGAAACAAAATCATATCTTAAAACCTATGATTTACTGAATGTTGTAATGGAAGAACAATCCTTACGAGCTATCCCTAAAAATCCTATCATTGTCCAGAATCAAATACTTTCAAAAGATATTTCAGATAACACAAGGTCACTAAAGGTGTTTTTTATGCACAAAACCATAAGATGAAAAGAAATAAGAAAAGAAGAAAAAGAACTGCACTACAAAAGTGTACAATTTCAATGATGCTCAAAACGATCTTCAAGCACAAACAACAAAAGCAAGAATTAAGGAAGAGCAACTTTTTAAATTGCAGCAACTGAAGCAAAGGAGTGTTAAAATTTTGTTGCTTTCAGTTACTGCAGTAATTTTTTTGCAGAATAAGTTGCTTAGTTTAGGATAAATTTCAATTTTAAATTTCTAATAAATTGTTTAAGTTAGTTGAGATATTTTACGTCTTTAGAATTTTAAATTATGAGGATTTTTTGTTCCTAATTTGACTATTTAAAACCTTGTTATGCTTAATAAAATAATTGAGAAACATTTTCAATCAATACTTTTAATCTTTTTGCTGTCCCATCTTTTAAGAAACTAACAAAAAGAAATATGCGGATACGATGAAATGAAAATTACAAGACTGATGCTAATAATACTGGCATATAAATAAGACACTACCGCTTTCTACCCTAATTCTCAATATCCATACCTTCCTATCAAGGGTCATGTCCTTAGTAAGCTGAAGTAGCGCCATGTCACGCCTAATCACCTCACCCCAATACTTCTTGGGATTACCTCTACCTTTCTTCAACCCCCATAGCCAACCTCTCAAACATCCTCACTGGGCCATCTATGCACCTCCTCTCCACGTGCCCGTACCATCTCAATCTAGCTTACCTCATCTAGTCCTCTACGGGTGCCACTCCCAACATTTCCCGAATATCAACATTACTTATCTTATCTAACCAGGTATGCCCGCACATCCATCTCAGCGTCCTCATTCTGCCACTTTGATTTTTTGGACATAGGTGTCCTTAACATGCGAACATTCTGTCCCATATAACATAGCAGGTCTGATCGCCACTCACTAAAACTTACCCTTAAGTCTTGCTGGCACCTTCTTATCACACACAACCCAGAAAGCGAGCCTCCATTTCGTTCATCCCGCTCTAATACGCTGTGTGACATTCTCGTCAATCTCACCATTACCTTGGATAATAGATTCAAGGTACTTGAAAATCCCCTTCTTAGGTATGACTTGTGAATCCAGCTTCACGTCCACGTCCGCATCACGGGTCACGTTGTTGAACTTGCATTCCAAGTACTCTGTTTTAGTCTTGCTCATCTTGAAACCTTTTGACTCTACGGTTTGTCTCCAAACCTCCAGCCTCGTGTTAACACCACCTCGCGCCTCGTGAATTAGTACTAGATCATCCGCAAATAACATGCATCATCGCACCTCCTCTTGAATATGTCGCGTCAGAACATCAATCACCAAGACAAATAAAAACGGGCTGAGCGCGGATCCCTGATGCAAGCCCAACCAGATGGGGAAGTGTTCCGAAGCTGCCAAGTGGTCCTAACGCCATCATACATATCCTGGATCACCCTAGTATAAGCTACGGACACACATCTAAGCTCCAAACACCTCCAAAGAACCTCCATCTGAACCTTCATAAGCTTTTTCTAGGTTAATAAACATCATGTGCAAGTTCTTCTTCCTATCCCTATACTGGTCCACTAGTCTCCTAATAAGGTAATTGGCTTCTGTGATCGATCGCCCTGACATGAATCTGAACTGATTCTCGAAAATAGATGCACTACTCCTCACCCTAACTTCCACCACCCTCTCCCAAATTTTAATGGTATGACTTGGCAGCTTGAAAAAAAAGAACCCGCTGTTAGAAAAAGGAAGCAAGTCAAGTTTAACTTTAACCAAGGAAATACTGATCCCAAAGAGTGAAAGAACGCACGGTGGCAAGTATACTACCGCTAGAACTAATGAGGACTTGCTCCAAACCATCGTAGAAGGACGAGTGATGCTTAAGGAAGATTTTGTGTCAAAGTTCATTTTAAGTTACAATGTAATTAATCTTGAAACAGAAGTTTATAAATTCTGATCTTGAAATGAACTCTTCCTCATACATCCCCCTTGAATAAACACCATTACTGTATGCAATATTGAAGACAAAAATTCGTACCAAGGTCTCTCGAGTGCAATAAGATGATCCTTCAAATGGCTCTGCACACAAAGAAAAGCAATCATTTTTAAAGACAGTATGTATGCAGCAAACTATGTGGAAAGACAAAAGTTCTACCTGCATGATACAAATAATAAAGTTGTCAAAATCATACGATCAGGTGCATCATATACTAACCTAAGAGATAATTTTTGTCACAAGTTGGCGTCCACCAGGGCCGCAGCTGCAATTCTTCATTGAAGGTCAATGATTTGCTTCCAATTTCATCTGAGAGTTCAAGAAACTGAACTCCATGTTTCAAGATTTCTAGAATGCCCTAAGAAATCCCAAAAAGAAAATTCGTCACTGAAATATTAAACAGATAAATACAATTTAAATACCCCCCCCCCCCCC
>MU731459.1:54717-71214 GCA_026770625.1 Nicotiana glauca
AATTTAAATCCCCCCCCCCCCCCCTTTTGTGGAGCTTTTGGTTAGGGAAGCAAAATATACCTCCTTACCTTCCAAATATATATATACTACCCCCAAAACTTATTGGGAAAAGTCTTTACAAATCCATCAAAATTAACAGCCATATAGCACATTAATCCCCTTGATTTCTTCTTTTATTAGATCATAACTCCACATTACTTCTGAAAACAAGTGTTCTCCTAAAACCAATAGCTTTTGACCAACTCGACCGTAAGCCTTTTATACAATTGGAGATAAAAGTAAAAAATAAGGAACCATAAGCCCATTTATTAAATTACATTATCTAACTAATTCGTGAAGCTAAATTGAAAAGATAACAAAAAAAAAGAGTTAAAGGGGAAGAAAAGAATGTATGCATATTGTTCTTTTTTGACCAAGTATTTCAAGTTTGATGGATCTATCTATTGTTGCACTTTATCCAATCAACGGGTATCTCAAGATAAGGTGAAATAGATGTCAAAACCAATACCCCAGGGCTAAAATGGTTTTCAAAACAAAGAAGTGTTTAGAAGAAAAACCTAAAGTGACATGGAAAAAGGTTACCTCCTCTTCTTCGATGTTATTTGCTTTCTGCTTTAACTGCAGAATGGGTGTTTCAATCTTTGCCATCATGTACTGGCTAGATTGTTGCAATCGCTCCTTGAACTGAACAAACTCAATAACCTAGAAAATTTACAAATGAAAATATTGTTACCATTATGCCTATTTAGTGAATGCTTTGTTAAATTATTCTTTTGTTCAAGAAAGGAACCATTTGAGATGATATTAAAAAGAGAACCATTTAGTTATAACAAGCACTGTGAGCCTCTAAGAAGAAAGTAAATATTTGCTCCATCAATACCCTCTCGGAACTCGCATCACAAGAGCTAAGGTGTCCAAATATAGTGAAAAGTACATCCTGTTAGCCTTTCTCCTCAGTTGCTATAGCCAGAGGAAAGGTTGACAATGCAGTGGGAAGAGAAATTATTAAACCCCTTCTATGCGAAAATACTCCCAGAACTACTAAAAACAACTTAACCTTATTTTACTTACTTTGGGAGAAGATGCAGACTATACAAATAGAGGTAAGAGAACTCATGTACCATTTAAGGAAAAAGGTAGTTCACAAGTTCACTGATTATCCGTTTACCTCCAGCAGGTTGACCTTCAGTTAAAGGCTCTACATTGAAGCAAGAAAATAAGGGACAAATTTCTATATTTCTGTGAAATAATCAGATTTTCCCATGATGGGTACTCCTGCATCATGCAGCAAAGCCTAGCATTTGTTCCTCTACCTATCAAGACGCAATTGATATAAAGTTATGATTTAACAGCACAGTGCACGAACTAGAATCTGCCAATATGGGGGTACAGATATGGTGTAAATTGCATGCTAAAACCTTCTGCGCATTCTGGGAGCTTGGAATACTACATTAATTTGATTTCAAATGTCTGGTAATATTTTCATTTTATAAATAATGTCTCGCTAATATTTTTATTTTATAAATAATGCTGGATAAATCTTGCAACCATTTAGTTTCCACTGGTAGAGAATCCATATTACAAAAGAAAAGCATTTTCTTAAAGCCGAGATCTGTTGTATTTCCACGAAACCCACGCTAACCTAGCTTGAATTGAGACCGTAAATTTAGCACTACAAACACCGAAGGAATGATTTTCGTAGGTCACTAGCTTACTTTAGAGTAACTTCGATGACGATATGCAAGAAATGTAAGATCAGCAGATTCTCTGAAGTGATCATCCATAAATCTTAGATAATCCCTCAAAATATCTGTTGAATCAGCCCATAATGGCGATGATAACATCTGTGGCAAAATGTGGTGCGATACACTTTCCAACAGTATGTTCTTGACATCCAGTGTTTTATACCTAAATAGGAAGAGGAGAAATGTTATCATACAAGAAACATGGAAGCTTCAAAAAGGGTAATCCCAAAGATTGATTTCCCAATGACAGAAAAAGAACATATCACAAACATGTAATGCACTGATTTCTGGTGAACAATGAGAAAACAGATCTTACCATTCATAAGCCAATGGAAGAGAATTCCAGTGAGAGTACAAATGCAACAGTAAAATCTTGTACTGCCAAATATGTCTGTCAACCATGCACCATAGATACCATGTCAGGAAAAAAACAACCTTTCAAGGAAGCTAAGCACTAAAAATATACAATGTATCATGAAGGATTATCAGAGTTCACATCAGCACAGTTCTCTAGTTATATGATAAGGAACTAAAGTTATTATAGCATATGAATTGATAGCAGTAACTCTATTGGTAGAAACGTAATAGTAAAATTTATTTCCAAAGTTAAAGGACAAAGATAGGGAAAGTACAGAAATATAAGCTTCATGTTTCCTGCAGTAGTTTTGAACATGTGCCAATTGTGTAACAACAACAAAGCAACAACAACAACAACCCAGTATAATCCCACTCAGTGGGGTTTGGGGAGGGTAGTGTGTACGCAGACCTTACCCCTACTCTGGGGTAGAGAGGCTGTTTTTCTAAATAGACCCCCGGCATCCTTCCCCCCAAGAACTTCCCACCTTGCTCTTGGGGAGACTCGAACTCACAACCCCTTGGTTGGAAGTGGAGGTTGCTCTTGTTACGCTTGAACTCACAACCTCAATTCAAGTGTAACAAGAACAAAGAACGGTAAGGAATCATTCTCGGTGGGCCATCCTCTCTTAATCTGCACTAACCTTCATTTTTGTCAACTGGTTATCTTGAAAAACCTTCCCTAACAGGCTAAGACCAACTTGTTAGGTCTGCGAGGACTTCAATAGAAGTCCATCACACGGTTACAATTCCTTTTCCATACAACTACAGTACTTTCAACAATTCAAATCTTAAACTTTGATAGGTTTTCTTCATCATACTAACTTTTCACCCATTGCTTTTATATTTTCTTCGATTAAAATTAAAAGAGAAATTAACATCATAAAGTTGAAAACCGTCACATAAAATGGGATGGAGTACTATTTCCTTTTCAAAAGCATCTATTTTTCTTTACTCTTGCAGTTTTTTTGTAAGTAAGAATATAGCTGAGGCATGTTTTATGTGGCTAGTTACACACAAGGCTTCTCTCACTTGAATCAACCTGAAGCAACTGAGAATGATGATATGCAGGAGATGTTATTTGTGCTACAAGGAGAAAGAGAACAGCAATCATCTTTTTATGCACTGCGCAGTGTGATGCCTTGCTCCGTGAAAGATTTGTTGTTCAGTTGAGATCATGGGGTATTAGATAATCTGAAAAGAATATGGAACACAATGCCAGCTTGTGTCTGTTGGGTATCATGGGAAGAAAGGAATTCCAAGTGCATTGAAGGAAAAAGCAACCCAGCAGAGTTTCTAAAGTACAAATGTTTCTGGTTTTTGCCGTTCTGTTGCAACACTCATGATGTAATGATGAAGACGGCATGATAGAGTTCATCAACTCACTCCAGGAATAGAGTGTCTTTTTGTGTATAGCTGGGATCCCTTTTTCTCTTTTTGTAGGGGGGGTCTCAGATCTTGTAACTCACAAGCACCGTCTTAGTGCTTGGCTGTTGACTTTTGTAATATCACTACTTAACCAGTTTCAGGAAAAAACTTGAAGTTCAAAAGATTAACTTTCTCGAATGATTGAAAAGACTTATTCCGCAATGCAAGTATGCAAACATATACGTCACTCGTGATGTATTTGACACTTGAATATTGCATTCCGGCAAGTTCCTAATGTAGATGGATACCTTGTCTTGTATTTGGATACAGAAACCCAATGTAAAGGTAGCGTTTGAATTGGGAAACGGGCTTCTTCTTAGTTTGGTTTTGGTCGTTGGAAAAAATTTATGTATTTTACATTTGCTTCTGAAAGAATTGGGCCTTTAAGCAATAAAATGGCTAAAGAAAAGGTTAATAGGCCAAGAATCTTTATTCGGTATTTCAGAACGAGACATAATTATGAGTAGGTGTGGCAAACGAGCGAACCGGGTCGGATATGGGACGGGTCTAAAACAGAACGGATAAACTATCCGACCCGACTCATATTTAATACGGATAAAATTGGTTAAACGGCGGATAATATAGATATCCATACTATCTATGGCTTCTTGAATATGATCACTTTTGGGAGGAATTCTTAGTCTCCCAAACTTGAGGAACCCCCAATTTTGATTTTTTACAAATGTAAAAATTAAACCAATTAGTTATCTATTGGTTATCTATTTTCTTAGTGGATAATATAGTTCTTATCCATATTTGACCCGTTTTTAAAAAGTTCATCATCCATTTTAAAAAATTAAACCCATTTTTTAATGGATCATATGGGTTGATAACTGAAAGGCAGCCTTGGCGTAACTAGTAAAGTTGTTGCCAATGTGACCAGGAGGTCACGGGTTCGACCCGTGGAAACAGCATCTTGCATAAATGCAGGGTAAGGCTACGTACGATAGACCTTTGTTGTCAGGCTCTTCCCCAGAACCCGTGCATAGCGGGAGCTTAGTACACCGGGCTGCCTTTTTTTTTATGGGTGGATAACTGTTTTCTTTTATTCATTTTGTCACCACTAATTATGAGAATATGAATTGCTTAAGAGAAAACAGATTTAGAAAATTAAAGAACTTAAGTAGAAAAGGGGTTGTTCTATTATTAGAATACAGCCATTTGCCTTTTTTTCGCTTTTTTCCCCTAGAAACTAATGTTTCAGTTCCCCACGTAAAAAATAAAATGAAAAAATGTTTTGGTTTCTCACATAAAAAAATGAAAAAAAGAAATTGTTGTTTGGTTTCAAAATCAAAACCAGCTATTTTGTGAGAACCGGAAATATAGTTTGGAAACCAAATAGCACACTCTAACAATTGGCAATGGCATCTTGACCAGACTGTATAATTGCACAAAAGAATCAGTAAAATGGTACATGTTTATGGTTCTAACAGACCATCTCTCCCAGGTATCTGCTAAAATCAAGTTTGGATCTAGTTTTTGACCTACATGAACATTAGCACCTTAGCACCAAATTTCCGAGTTTCCTTGGGCAACTTTCACTATACCCTTTGTATCCTTCACAGACTTCCCTTTCTTGAGTTGCAAAATTCAGACTTAAAGGACAACTCAGTTATAACTAGCATAAGTAGCATTGCTAGTCTCAAGAAAAACCGCTCTTACTTTTACCTCTCTTCACTTCACAAGAAGATACCAAACAACCCAATCCATTCAAATCCAACACATAAGTATTCTTTTGTACAACAAATAAGTATTCAAGCATAAGTAGCATTGATGCACCTCATTAAGTTTGACCATTCTGTTGCATGCCTCAATCCTAAACAGGTCCGGATTCGTTACATGAATCCTCATTGACCATTCTATTTTCTTTAAGGTAACATACGCTATATATAAGATAAAGTAACCCTTACCACAAAGATTGTGCTAAGACAACAACAACAGTATAATCCCACAAGTGGGATCGGGGGAGGTAGAGAGGTTGTTTCCGATAGACACTCGGCTCAAGAAAAGATGCAAAAAGAAGCAAATAACAAGATAACAACATGCAATAAATACAACATAACCAAAAGTAATGTCAGCAAGATAACAAGAAAATCGAGGCAAGAGAAACGGCAAGTAGTAATAGAAATCTAAAAAAGAAAATGCATGGCTCACGACTGCCTACTACCCTTCTACTATAATTTTCGACCTCCACAATCCCCTATCAAGAGTCATGTTCTTGTTAAGTTGAAGCAGCGTCATGTCCTGCCTAATCACCTCCCTCCGATACTTCTTTGCCCTACCTCTACCTCTCCTCAGGCCCATCGATACCAACTTCTCACACCTCGTTACAGGAGCATCTGCGCCTCTCCTCTTCATATGTCTGAGTCATCTAAGTCTCGCTTTCCGCATCTAGTCCTCCATGGGGGCCACGTCCACCTTGTCCTAAATATCTTCGTTCCTAATCTTATCTAGCTTAGTATGCCCACAAATCCATCTCAACATCCTCATTTCTCCTACCTTCCTCTTCTGGACATGGGAGTTCTTGACTGGCAACACTCAACCCCATACAATATATTCTGCCAAACCACCACTTTTTATAACTTACCTATAAGTTTAGGTAGCACATTCTTATCGCACAGAACACCGGATGCGAGCCTCTATTTCATCCAACCAACTCAGATACGAAGCGTGACATCCTCGTTAATCTCAACATTCCCTTGGATTACTAACCCAAGGTACTTAAAACTTCTTCTCTTGGGGATGACTTGTGTATCAAGCCTCATGTCCATATCCTCATCATGAGTCACATCATTGAATTTGCACTCCACGTATTCAGTCTTGGTCCTGCTCAAATTGAAACATTTAGACTCCAGTGTCTGTCTCTAAACCTCCAACCTCGCGTTAACCCTGCCCGAGTCTCGTCAATCAATACAATGTCATCTGCAAATAGCATACACCATGGCACCTCTCCATGAATGTAACGTGTCAGTGTATCAATCGCCAAGGCAAATAAAAACGAGCTAAGGGCTAATCCCCGATGTAACCCATCACAATTGGAAAGTGTTCCGAGTCTCCTCTCATTCTCATCACTCGTGTCTTACCTCCATCATACATGTCCTTAATCACTGTAATGTAACAGGAACTCATTTAGCTTCCAAACATCTTCATAACACCTCCTAGGAACTTTATCGCATGCCATTTCCAAATCAATAAACACTATATGCAAGTCCTCTTCCTTCCCCTTTGCTGCTCTACTAATCTACTTACAAGGTGAAAGGCTTCCGCAGTCGAACGCCCACAACATGAATCCAACTGGTTCTCGAAAATAGACACTCCTCCTCACCCTCACTTCCATCACCCTCTCCCAAATTTTCATGGTATGGCTAAGCAACTTGAATACCCCTATAGTTATTGTAATTCTGGATATCACCCTTGTTCTTGTACGACGGAATCATCGTTCTCCAGCTCTATTCTTCGGGCATCTTCTTCGTCCTAAGAGATTACAGCAAAACACAAGACCCCCAAAAAGAGCAAAAACCTGGTCTTCTGGTAGTTACAAAGGCCCCAATGATGTCCACTATAGACTCTACATCTTCTACGAGAGCTTCTTTACACCAAATGTGAAACAAAAATATACAGTTCATCTTGATCTTCTATTCAGAACTAAATCTATCTTCAAAGCATCTATGGTTCCTTTCCATCCATATTGTCCACCAACTACTTGGTCAATGCTCCACCATTTCTTCTACCTCAGTTGGATACCTGGAAGAATTATAACTGCTCTACGTACTCCTTGCACTGTGACAACACTAATGAACCTGCCATAGCCATTGTACTTTTTGGCACAATAAAAACTAAAGACATGACCACGACACTTCCATCTCCTGATATCATTCCCCTTCCCTTCTGAAGTGATATGCAGGAGCTCACATATCCACAGCAAGACTTTCCGGCACAGGGACATCTTCCTCACGAAATTTGTCTTTCACTCCACCCACTCATGCCAAATCTCTGCTCTATCTTTGTTCTCTGTAATATGGGAAGACTTATCACCAATATTGGACTAGATGTTGTTATCCATGATATAAAGAAAGAAAATGAAGTTTTAAAACAATCACCAAGGAATGGTTGACAAAAAACTAAGTTAATCCAAGCAACCAGACATCTCACAGTAGGGATATCTCACAGTAAGCAAAACTCACTTGAAAGAGGTTTTGGACTCTATCCTAGGGACTCGCGCTTGAGAGAATTTTTCAAACTTCTAAGCAGATGAAAATCATACTCTATTTTAAATGTAAATATTCAAGAGTGACCACGGTCTGCTGGTTAATAAAACATATAGACCAGCAAAATTGTGCATAAAATCAAAGTTCCTTACTAGATCTCATGACCCTCAAAATTAGTAAGAAAATCAAGAACAGGATCCATTAGTGAAGTCTACAAAATTTACACATTTTGAGTAAGCCATACATCAGTTAACATGTTGTCTTTATTTTTTTGTTGTATTCAAGGAAGGTATACATCTGACCAATGGGATAGCAAATGTAATTTAGAAGCCATATAAGAATTTAAATCTTCTAACCTTCGTACTGCCAAACCAAATTCCAAGATCATAATTGATTCCACCAGATATCCAATATGCCTAGTACGCCAAAAGAGCTACAGCCAGGGGAAGAAGATTCATCAGTTAAGACAGTTCCACAAGATACTAACAAGCTTTTCCACTATACACGAACAGAAGGAAAAATATTGACTTGGCAATCGGAAATTATGAAAATTCAAATCACCTTATAGTCAATAACATACATAAGTTGAAAGCAAGCAATACACAAAAACCAGTAAAGGAACATTTGGCCAATCTTCCAAAATCTGCTTATTTTGAGAAACACTTTTGCCAAAATGGATTATCAAAGAAGTACTTGGGGAGAATAGTAGTTTGTATGTGGCCAATCAATTTGAAAAGCACTTACTAAGTATTAGAGGAATGGTTTTGTTTTCCAATCTTTTCAAAAAGTGATTTTGAGTGTCAAATTATGAAGAAAAAAACATCTAAATATTCGCTTTACAATTAGTATCATTTAAATTTTTTAACTATTTATTATAAAAAACTTAATTATGTCTTTTGATTTTACTTAATTAATATGTAAAATAAAATCACAAATACATTAAAGCATGTATACTTAAATCAAGGTAATAATATTGAACATCACAAAATATATATATATATATATATATATGTTTGCACTCCAACTTGCACGTTTCTCACAGTCGGCCTTCGTACTTAGACTTTCCTCGCCGAAACACCTTTGTTTGGTAAGGAAAATCGCATAATGAACGCCTATAACTGTTGGTCATGCTTATCGCGCTCGTAAGGAGCGGCAAAAGTCGGGCTAATCACATTTGTGAGGAGCGGATGTGGTGATAAAAAGAAATTAAAAGAGAGACAAAATATTCACTTCTTTTTCTTTTTGTCTTTTCCTTCTCTTCCTTTCGTTTCCCCTTCTCCTTCCCGTCACTTCCTCTCCCCCACCCCCTTTCTGGAAAAGAAGGCCCTCTCTTCTTTCTTCACTTTTTCACTAATTCACTAACAGTTAATAGAGCACCTATCTCGTACATCCAGAAAAGGAACCTAGTGATTAATTACCAAAAGGAGCTTCATAGAACCCATTTCACTCACCATCTTCACACCGGTGTTATCAAAGACACGCTTAAGCGCTGAAACGAGGCTCATAAAATGTTGAGCGCTTCACGTCGCTTAACGGGCGCTTCAAGTTTTGTCATCAAGGCTCTAAGGCATACTTTTCCTTGCTAACGAGCGTAATACGTAAGAGGCGACATTAAAACAATTGATATTTCACTTTATCGTAAATTTTCTTCAATTTCTTTGTCCGGATATATTTGGTATTCATGCTTATAAATATTAGTCTTGGACAACGGATACATATTTATAGTTTTTCTGCATTTGCGCCTTTCTTTATTAAAGCCCACGCTTTGCGCTTAAAGCCCCAACAGACCTTAGAGCTTTTTTGCGCTTTTCGCATTTGATAACACTGCTTCACACTAGCTCCTTCGTGAACAACCCATAACAAAAATACATGCATATACATTTTTTTATGAAGCAAGATGTTGCATTAAAGGTATCAAGAAGATGCAAAAAGCACAAGAAAGAAGTTTAGTTGCTCCTAATACAAAGTTTTCCTAGGTCAGATCCCGAAGCTGAACAAAAACCAAAAAAAAAGTGGTTGTAAAGCTATAGTGAGAGAGGGAGAGCCAATAAAATCTGTCAGGAAAATATATCATTTACGGGAGCTAGATTACTCCAACTGAACAGGTTCATCAAACACTTAGATTTCATGGTACAATTAGGAGTTCAAATGCCATCAAAACTTATGTTATTTCTCTTTGCCATATACACCGAAAAATGCATGTTGGATCATTTGCCAGATCTTCTTGATGGCTCTGTCAACTATCCAAGAGTTCTAACTGTTAGATAGTTATTATGTATAAGTGTTCCACATTGGGAAATAGATCTCTACTTCTATGTAAACAATGTATATAAATAGGTCTACTGTAAGACACTTTAGTTAATATAATATCAATAATATAATATTTCCGTGCTTTCTCACATGGTATCAGAAAAATATCCGGGACAGAAAAGGCAGTCACCGTGTGTCTTTCCAATAACCTTCCGATCTGATTTTGCGCCATCTTTGTTTCCGTGAGTGTTGGGCGAAAAGCAACACCAGTAGGCTCCTCAGGTTCCGGCGAGAAAACCCCAGCCAACCCCTCCGGAAAAGTCCTCCCCATGCGCCCTCACGCCCCGGACAGAGGAGTTTTCCGGCGAGATTCGTTTCACACGCCGGCGCATGGGACCTTTTCCGGCCACTTTATGGCAAAATTTCTTCGGGACAGCTTGCTCGCAAGGGAATTCCGAGCCTACACATCTAGGTTACACCAAATTCCGTCGACCTTTTTAATTATTCGAAGAGTTGTTTGCAGATTCTGGCAACTGTTTTCTTTTTACAGCACGCTACACTAACTATCCTTGATTCTTTTTCTGTTTTTGGTGATATTTTGCTAGAACTCTCTTCAATCTTATCATGTCTCTAGGGTTGGATATTTTTGGTTCCATAAACACATGAATGGAAAGTTCAAGTGTTATGATTACTTCGGAATCCTTAATGGGAAGTTCAAAGTACTTAGCTTAGGCTTCCTCGATTGAGTTGTGGTACAAGGATCAAGGATTTCAAGATAACTTAACCAAAAAGACTAGTGAGGGAGATGAAAAGGTCAAAGCACTTTGGGAGAAGATCGATGCTTAGTTGTGTAATATCTTGTGGCGATCTATTGATTCCAAGTTGATGCTCTTGTTTCATCTATTATAGATATGTCACTTAGTTTGGAAAAAGAGTCGCACCTTATACACTAATGACATATCTCATGTTTATGATGTGATATCACAGGTGAGAAATTTGAAGAATCAGGAATTGGATATGTCTACTTACTAGGGACAGTCATAGAGGTATTTGAAAAGTTGATGCCAGTTGATGCTAGTGTTGGAAAGCGACAAGAGCAACGACAGAAGATGTTTCTAGTTCTTACACTCACTGGACTTGCTAACGACCTTGATTCAGTACGCGACCCGACTTTGGCTAGTCCGACTGTCCCTACAGTTGATGAATTATTCTCTCAATTACTTCTTTGTTGCAGCGCCTAGTCATACAGTGATCTACTGTTGCTCTTCCTAGATCCCCAACCACAGGAAGACCACTCTTAACTTATTATCGTCGTCCGCATTCAGCATCAGGCCCAGCTGATTCACATCATCCACCTGACCCTGCTCCTACTGCGGACTTATCTCCTCCTAGTCCACTAATTGTACTTCAGAAAGCATATGGTCCACATTAATCCCAATCCACATTAGGTCGGTTTAAGTTATCATCGTCTGTCATCACCCCATTGTGTTTTTGTCTTCTTTGTCCTCTGTTTCTGTTTCCACTCCTAAGTCTACAGGTGAAGCTCATCTAGGATGACGACAGACTATGATTGACGAGATGGCTTCTTTACATGCGAGCGGTACTTGGGAACTTGTTCCTCTTCCTTCAAGTAAATCTATTGTTGGTTGCAATTGCATTTATGCGATCAAAGTTGGTCTGGATGGCCAGATTGATTGTGTTAATCCCCGGCTTGTTGCCAAAAGGTATACTCAGATATTTGGGCTTAATTGTGGTAATACGTCCTCTCTCGTGGCTACAATAGTATCAATTCGTCTCTTTCTATCCATGGTTGATGTTAGCTCTTGGCCTTTCTATCAGTTGGACATTAAGAATGATTTTCTTCACGATGATCTTGAAGATAAAGTTTATCTGGATTAACCACCTGGTTTTGTTGCTTAGGGGGATTCTAGTGGCCTTGTATGTCGATTATGTCGATCACTCTATGGTCTAAAACAGTCTTCTCGGGCCTAGTTTGGTAAATTCAACACAGTTGTTCAGGAGTTTGGAATGAATCTTATTAAAGTCGATTACTTTGTGTTTTATCGGCATTCTGCTTCAAAATCTGTGACTGGGCTGGCTACACTGCTGCCCACCCTAAGTTAATGTGTGTAAAGGAAATGTGACTGGGTTGGCTACACTGTTGCGCACCCTAAACTCTTCAATCCATTGCATTTGCTTGGATTTGTTCAACATTTTACTCAATCCTTCCGTGGCTAAGATGAAAAGAAAAGGAGAGAGTGGATCTTCTAATCTTATCCCTTTTTGTGGAGAGAAAAACCCAACTGGAGTCCTGTTCAATAAGATGAATATTTCACTGTAGCGAGACTGAATTTAATCCATTTGTCACCAAACCGCATATCCTTCAGCATTACTAGTAAATAAGACCAGTTAACTTTTTCAAAAGCATTCTCTACATCCCGCTTGCATAAAATCCCAGGAATCCCATTTTTTAACCTTCCATCTAGTAACTCACACCACAATTGAAACACTATTTACTCCTACACAATCTCACTCCTTCACCAGCTTACACAATCTCACTCCTTCGCCAGCTGCTTCACAAGAAACACACACAAATACACACCCATGATTGCAGCCGAAAAACTCGATAGCAGTACAAAAGCTCCGTAAACAGATCTAAAGAAAACCACAGCCAGATCCAACTCCATATATTCATCACACACTCTACTTCACCCATTTGGTTTGGTTGAGAAAGCACCAGTAAAGAATTGTGACGTTGGAGATCTCTCCTAAAGCTCCATCTCGAAGCCCACGACTTTCCTTGGAGAAATTAAGTGCGACTAACAATTGGTACTTTAGGGTAGCGGCCTCGACATTTTTGCTGACAAAACTAGGTCAAGTTAGCAATCACAATGGTAACAAGATCAAATTTAGACAAAAATGGGCTTATTACCAAAATGCAACCGAGAATTGTGTCACATGTTTTTGCTCTGTTCTGTTCTAATTTTATTGGGTCATGAAGGGATGTATCTTATGTTTTCTTTACTTGTTAACAACAGTTCCATTTGTATAATTTCGTACTTAGGTTAGTGAAAACGGTGTTTTGATACAGGAGTGTAAGAAGGTGTTGGGCAACGACAACGGAGAAGTTGATACCAGTGGCGTCGAGGGCACTGCTTCAATCGACGAAGACTAGCTCACAAGGTTATATTTCAGTTTTAGGATGATAAAGATGATGATGTGCCATGATTTTATAGGTCCGGCTATGATGTGTTAACCATACCAGGGCAAGTGAAACACATAGGGTTATAGGTGTTTAAAATGTGCATTCTGACCAACTAAAGGTGTTCCATTGGAAAATTCTGAAGTAAGGGGGAACAACTTCACGTGATTTTTTTCCATCTACCTAATCCATGGTGGGAAGAGTTACACAGTACTTATATTAGTGGAAGGTAGCAGGTATCCGGTGGAATAGTCAAGAACCATTCAAGCTTCCTGCATACCACTGTATCTAAAAATTAAGGATAGTTTGGTAAAATTTAGTTTTTGCTAAGCATATTTTCATCTTGAAATATTAATTTTATACTTCTGCTTCCAATGAGAAACTACATACAAATTTATGCTTCCTCTGTACTACTCCAAATCACTTTTTTTTCGAGAAATTGGCCAAACACTTCAATTCTCCAAAATAAGTAATACTGAAAAATAAGCACTGGTAATTTTTCAAAAACAGGGTCAAACATGCTATAAACCAAGTTTTGCATATAAAACTAAAGAAGTATAACATATTGGTGCACATTAAATTGCTACATGTGAATCATAATTTAAGTGGAGAGAGGATGCATAAATATAAAAATATGGAGGGAAAAGTGCCATCAATAAATTAACCCCTAAAGCAAAAGTGCACAGCACACACATTCACAAAAGATAGAACTACACGATGACGTCTTGATGTATGATCAGATAGTGGTAACCTGGTGGCAGTAATCATTTCGGATTTTCTTGCTCTATGTAAAACTCTGTTAAACAATCCCCCCCGCCCCACCCACAAAAAAAATAATCAAAAGGAAATAGATGAAATCTCGTATTATGGCTGATAGGTGAATATGGTTATTTCTGGCTTGTAATTCAGATAAAAATCAAAGACGGATATCGTCAAGAATAGGAAAAGAACATGTCACACTTTTTTACCTACAAAACTGTGTATCCCTTAAAAAAAGTATCCAAATGTACTTTTGAGGACACAATAAAGAAAATGAAAAGTGAGCTCCCTATACCAGTTTAAGCTTTTAGATGAGATCGTTACACACTTCAATATGGTATCTAAGCAGGCACAAGTCCTAGGTTCGAGTCTCACCATCATCTATTAACAGATAGTAATTTCACGTGCTTAGCTCATGAAAAAGAATCAAGCCTTCATATGAGGGAACATGTTAAAGACATAACTGAGAAAATAAAAAATGTGCTCTCTAAGAGCTTAAACTTTCAAATGAAATAGAGGGTGTTTGGCTAAGCGACCAGCTTATAAGCACTTTTCGACTTATTTACGCGTTTGGTAAAGTTAAAAGTACGTATAAGCCAAGTGCTTAGAAGTCAAAAATAAGCCAAAAGCTATAAGTTGGTCACCCCCAGCTTATGAATTTTTAGCTTATAAGCACTTTAAGTTTGACCAAGATTTTTACTATTTTATCCTTAAAATATTCCTTTTTAGAACAAAATTCGTGCATCGATGCTCACTGCCTCAAGTATTCAACCTAATCCCTCCTCCCCCCCCTCCCCTGCTCTTCAAGTCTACAATTCTCATTGACTATTTAAGATAAGCAAATTCTGTATTCCTTTGCATATTTATATCTATGTGATTGTGTATTAATCTTTGAACTGTACGTAATAAATGAGAGGACATCAAATTTTTGGTGTATTGCTTTCTAAGTGTTGTGGTGATGAAGACAATGTTTGTTTCTCTTCAAATATTGTCTTATTTAGGTTTATTTTTTACTAAGAAACTTTTGTCAATTTATTAATTATTATAACTTATGATTATATGCTTATCATTAAATAAATTATATTTATCAGAAAAATTATCTTATCTAAGCATAGTTGTAATTAAAATAAAATGACAAATACAATATTTTGTATTTGAATCGATCTGGAATCTAAAATTTTGAAGAAATTACACCCTTATAAGTGTAAACAGTTCTAAGGTTATTTAAGTCATTTTAACAGAAAAATAGCTTATCAGCACTTTCTTATCAAATACTACAGAAACTTATTATCAATTCCAGCACTTGTATCCAAACATGTAACTGCTTATTTATTAAATCAATTTCAGCACTTAAAAGTGCTTTTCAGCACCCAATGCTTATCAGCTACTTGAAAACAGCTAATCCAAACGGGCTCATAGTCACACACTTCAACATGTACAACTTACCAGCCAAGATAAACACATAGGCAACAGGATTTGGTGTTTAATTACTAGAAAGACATTTAAAGGAACATCATATAAAACACATCTTAGTACAGTTTGAACCTGCAGCTTTTGAGTTCATAATTGTGATAATACATAATGAATAAAGCACTGTAACACCATATTGAAAATCCGAACCTGAACCAACAAATTGCATGCCATAGACAGAAGATCTTCGCCATACATACTCTCCTGAGCATCCAAATCTTTTGACAGTGGGAGATTTTCACAGTACAATTGTGTCATCTTTACGGCTGTTGTCTCCAGCTCTGGAAAAGAAGAATGTTAATACTCTAGGAGCCAGCATCGTCTCAGGGTTAATACATGTGCTAGGATAAAATCATGCTTGAACAAAAACAATATGCATCTTATGCACCAAAAATGGGCTTTGCACAGATGTTGACTTTCTCAAAAAGACATAACTTCATGAAATGATTAGATGAACTGAGATGTCAAAGCTTCTTACATGATTGGTGACACATTATGCTAGGGCACAAAACTATAGATATTCAAGATAAACAGATCGATCTCTCTATGCAAATTTGCAAAACAAAATGTCTACACAGAGTTTTCTTAAACATGGTCATCGATTTCATTGAAAGAAACAGTAAAAGGATTCCCTACTAAAATGTCATTAAAGATTTAAAGTAATTCTTGAGGTACATGTATACAATCCACACTACAGGCTAGCACTAAACTTTGTTTTCCCTTTAAACTATTGATAACTATGATTATACCTCTATACAATCTACAATATAGGCTAGAACCATTTGAACTATTGACAACCATGATTGGTGCAAAGCATTTACTCTTTCCATCAAGAGAGCTGCAGACTCCGATTACTATTTTGGGAAACACCAAAAGAAGTCCACTTTTCTCGAAAGGTTCCTACTGTTGTATTCAGACCCCACTTATGGGACCACTTATGGGATTAAACTGGTTTTGTTGTTGTAATTGTTGTTCCAACTGTTGTATTTCTTCTCCTTATCGATAATGTCTAATATAGCATCTCTAATTTGGTAAAGATCAAAAATCTGTCACCACACACTATCCTCCCCCCCCCCCCCCC
>MU731459.1:71666-111818 GCA_026770625.1 Nicotiana glauca
CCCACCCCCACCCCAAATGAACCACCAACAATGAGGTGGAGATTGTCAGAGCACATGTGCACTCTAGTTCGACCTTCACCAATAACCCTCACCATCCTAATGCCCCAATACTTAAATATCCATTTCACCTTAACTTAAACCCCTACCATCACCAAAAACATAGTCCTTGCCACTAAAAAAGCCAACCCATTATTGATCCCTCGACTATAAAATTCCTCCATCATATCTGCTGTACCATTCTATTATTGCAACCTGCCCAGAATAAAAGCATATACTTACAGTCCGCAAGCAATCCAAGATGTATGGACATTAACATATTTCAATTTTTTAATTCCCTTTCACTATGACCCCTAGGTTAAAATTCAAGTCTTGGATAAAACATTAATTCAACATGCATCTACTTCAAATCATATCCACACCCAAAATAAAGGGGGGGGGGGGGGNTCTAGATGTACCATTTAATGGAAGAGTGAACATGCTTCCAACAATATTTTGAATTTTGAAGACGGTAATATGCTGCCCAAGAGTCTTTCTGGGATTTGTTGGAATAGGTTCACAGCATTCCATCAACTTCTCCAGAAGCTGTGTCTTCTTATCAAGATCCAAAATGTGTAAAAAAGTTTCAACATCGGAAGCAAAACAAGCCAAATGTCCAAACCTGCAATCAAGGAAAACTCAAGGATAATATGGAGGTTATAATCAAGTATAACTACGAGACATCCCCAAAAAAGAGTAGAATACATCCCTGATTTGGACAAATCAGCAAAATGGAATGAGCATGACCAAAAAAGATTTCCAACAAAATTATCCATCCGTGCAAAAGTTAAATATCTTTCAACAAGAACTTCAATTGCAGAGCAGGTATGTTGATCAGTTCCAACTTAGACTCTCTAATTCACAACTGACAGCTTAGACTATTCTCAGCAGACATCCCTGGTATATTCAATTCTAATATTACTTATAAAACATCCTAAGGTAATAATGATGCTGCTCATTACAGTCTTCAAGAAAAATCTCGGAAGTCTTACATCACTCTATCGTGATTTTAAAATTCAAATTAACTAGGGAAGGCAAAAAATTGATGAAAGAATATTAGAATCTACCTGAAAAAATATTCTATCAAAGCCCGCGTCAACTTATTCGCATCACCCTTTCCATGTAAAAGTTTTCTTCTTTCAATCTCAATATTTGCCAAGTATGGACATCTTACAGTATCATCACTTGCCTCTGTTAACAACTTTTGTACAAGAGATGACGCATTTGATAGCCGAGAACCAAACTACATTCAACAACTTGCATGAGTCAGACATCATAGATTTTGTCCTAGAAGCTGGAGAAATAATTCATAAATTACTAGGGATATCAGCAATTACTGCTTCATCTGTCAAATGAGAAACTTGGGAGTCCATCGACTTTAGAGGATAAGTTGGATCATTCTTTGTTCCGATGCACAAGCTACCATCATCCTCCAGTAAGCAGCCAAGATAATGGAGGAAACACTCCCAGTCATCAGGGCTGCCAAAGTATTTAGTGTTACACATACTTTTACGATGAACAGTGGAAAACAAAGCTAAATACTTCCTACATGAGCATAAGAGAAATTAATATCATTTGGTTACCACCTCCATCATTTTGAAAGTAAGATCTCATGCAAGGTCAAAACTTTCAGACTGACCTTGGTTCTTAAAGAGACTTAACATAGACCATGTGTAACAACAAAACAAGCCAAAGAATGCTAGTGAGAATCTAATTCTTAATGCATAGTGCTTTTGCACTAACACTGAAGAAGTCTGCCAGGATTATACGGGAAAAGACCTGCATAAAACCAGGTTTTGCCGTTTTGTGAACAAATAGAAAATAAAATGGTGAAACATTATTTGGTACTAGCTTTTTTTATAAGGATTATTTGGTACTAACTTGATGTGTTCGGATAGAAAGAAACACCTTTTTTTAATGGATAATCTAAGAAAAAATGCTAGCACACGTCGAAACCGAGACATAGATGAGTTCGCACTGCAGATAGAAGTCCTCATTTTGTCTCTGAGATTCATGATTAACAATACTTTTGGTGCTGTGTGCTGGTAGACTTGAATTTTCATGATTAACCATCTTTTTAGACAGGAAGAGAGAAAGAAGAACAGAAGAAAGACAATGCATCCTCCTCCAGCTAAATGAATCAAAATCATATTAGAATGAATCAACATCACATCAATGAAGCTGAAATTCGGTCATGGAGCAACTATTGGCGAAGAAACTTCTAATTACTTTTCATTTGTGTACTTGAGTATAACCAGTTCTTGAAATAGGTGAAGCTATCTTATGTGTAGGATGGAGATGTGCTGCCCTCAAAGTTCTATAAACTTTTATAAGTACCCTAATATATTTAAATAATTGTAAACGTTCCTCCTCACAAATAAATGTAAGGGGTAGCAACTTTATCATTCAAAACAGGGGCTGCTTTATAATATGTTAAGAAATTAGACAACATAATATATAAAGGAATATAAGGAGACAAGAAATGACTAGAAATTTTTATCATCCACCAGCTGATAAGTGAACTGTGAACTAAACTTCTATAGAAGTGAATCTAATTTAGTTACTAAACTTGAGTAATCTATTTAATAACAAACTTTTGAACTTATATTTTAAGCACGTCAGTTGTTCTTATTTCACTTAGTATCTTTAATGATCTACATTTGCATAATTTGGTCTTAAATCAGACAAATTTCTTAAAAGAAAAACTAAGAATGGAGCAACAAATGCCATTTCTTAAAGAATAAAGATAATAAGTAAAGCAGAATTTGAATGTTCTTATTCAATGCAAGTTAAATCCAAAATTTCCTCGAAACTCAACTGAGAGACAAATAATATGTCAGGGAGGAGGACATTTTAATTGTCAGATTAATATGTGTGTGTGTGTGTGTGTTAAGATCGTCTTAAAGGTTTGCAGTTTGGCTGTTGACTAGAACATGGCATTGCAAACAGAGTTACATAATTTTTTTCCCACGGCGTTGGTGTCCCTTCCAGGTTGCACTTGACTGAGAGCTTGCTATAGCGGCAAACACAAATCCAAGGTAATCATGTCCACTAAAGGCTGGAGCAAGTCGGCTCCATTGAACCAACCCTTTGGATATCCAAACAGTGTTATTTAAACTTGTGTTGATATATCTCTAGCCTCCTTTTTTTTCTTTTTCCTTTTTACTGATCAAAAAAGTAGGAATTCATTTTGTTGCATTTTTTAAAATACTTCAGTACCCAGAACCATTTGTAGCCCCTCCCAGCCACAGTGCCTAGATTCATCCCTGGTTTTGCTAGAAGCCATCTTATTCAAATTATCTTCTTTAACAAACAAAATATTCACCGAGACAAATTATCTTCTTTGATATCTCCCAGAATATCTGGAAACAATGCCATAAATCATTCTAAAAGCATCGATGTCTTTTTTTTTTTTTTTTTGAGATGCAACATATTATTCTAAATGCAACATATTTTGAGATGCTCTCAATGTTGAAGACCTAAGAGAGCATCTTCAATATTCAAATTACTTCAAGTAAACACAAACAAAAAATTAACATGAATCCATCAGCATTCTCAAATTACATACCATAGTTCTAACACCTTCTGGAATATGCTAGTTGCAGCAGCACAATCACCTCCTCTGGCAAGAAGCCTCCCCTGTCAACTTGAAGTCAAAGAATGCACATTTAAGGAACGAAAAACAATGTTCCCCAGAAAATAAAGGAGAGCATCCTTGGACTAATATGCCATGAAATGGAATATATATATATATATATATCCAATTTATAGAAAAGCTTTCTTCTTTTCTTCTTTTTTCTTTGGACGGCACAGTGTGGGAGGGGGGCAAGTAAAGTTTTTCTACCATAACAACAAACAACTAAGTGCATAGTGCTGCGGCTGTCCCAGATCATTGCTGAAAACGTATGAAAAGCCCCACACTAAAAAAAATTATTAGTGTCCTATTAACGCAAGAACAGAAAAGAAGAGGCTCCAAACATGACTAACACAGTATGCTTTCAACATTTTGCAGAACTGAAAAGATCATACTAACAAAAAAAGACAAGTTTTGCAAGGTTGAATTATGTGCTCCACAACTTCTGGAAAACAAATTTCTAAGCTTTCATGACAACTGTCACTTCGAGTCAGACGTTTAAAGTGAAAGTTATCTACATTAAGGAGTGATATATCTATGAAAAATGCTATTCATACAGGTTTTCTCTTTTGATAATTGAAGATGCTATTTACAAACACCTTGCACAAATTCTTCCTTGTTTAACAATCAACCATCAGTGATGCAAGTAGAAATCGCGAACGCAAATTATGCAGTTGGGTGTTTTGTCTTAGCAGAAAATGCAACTCCCTCTATCTTATATATACAAAAAAAGTCAACCAAGATTTTATCAAACTTCTTCCAAAGTATGTTTTAGTTTTTACAACAATAGGGTAATAGTACTTTTTTACACTCCCTCCGTTTCAATTTATGTAAACCTAGTTGATTGGGCACGAAGTTAAAGAAAAAAGAGAAGACTTTTTCATTTGTGGTGTAAAATGGGGCACATATATTTTATGCGACTCTAAATCATTGTATAGAGGTAAAATGTTTTCAAATATGAAAAGTAGTCATTCTTTTTGGCACGAGCTAAAAAGGAAATAGGTTCAGATAAATCAAGACGGAGAGAGTAGTTATTGAATATGTAGATTTTATTCTTAAATCAAGGGATTGTTATACGAAACAAACCCTAATAATAGATCCTTGACTTAGTACCCTGAAACCAACATGTAACGACTCGATAGGTTGTTTTGAGTTCTAGCTTTCCGTCTCATATTTTAAGACTTTGAATGGCCTGATTTGATGATTTATGACTTGCGTGTGTAATCCGTTTTGATTTCTGGAAGGTTTGGAAGGCTCGTATGATGATTTTAGACTTGTATGCATGTTTGGTTGGGTCCCGGGTGACCCGAGGCCATTTCGGCGGCTATTATGAAAAGCTGAAAATTTTAAACTTTGAAATTTTTGAGTTTTGATGGTTGATTCTTGATTCTTAATATTATTTAGGTGTTTTGAGCTTAAGAGTGAGTTTGTATGAAGTTTACATACATGTGTGAATGATTGGAGTGAGTCTTGGAGGGCTCGAGTGAATTTCGGGGTGGTTTCCGACCATTTCTGCACAATATGCAGTAGCTGATGTGCTGCTGGTGTAGTGTGCATCGCGAACGCGAGAGTAGGCCTTCGCGAACGCAGTTGCCCAAATGCGAACGCATAGGCCTAAGCTCATGGGTACTGGTAGGAGTTTCTTCATCGCGAACGCGACCTAAGAGCTGGTAGGAGTTTCTTCATCGAGAACGAGACCACAAGATCGTGAACGCGGAGTCTTGGGGGCGATAACCTTCGCGAACAAGAGGAGGCCTTCGCGGACGCGATGACCAATTGACCGTTGACCTTCGCGAATGAGGCAGGTGCTTTGCGAACACGAAGAGCACCTGATGCCCAGTTATATAATAGGCTGAAAAATCAGGATTTAGCTACCTTCACCTTTTTTGAGTTGAGGAGATTTTTTAGAGGATTTTCATCCCTACTTCTACAGTAAGTAATTTTTACCTAGTTTAGATTTATTCTCATGAATTCTTCAATAGATTTTTATTCTTAAATCTAGTATTTTAAAGTGTAGAAATTGGGGATTTGGAGAAAAACTTATGAGGGGTAATTTTGAGGATTTGGACCTCGATTTGAGGTCCAATCTTGATGCAAAAAACATATTTGGACTCGAGGGAGAATGATTAAAAAAAGGGAATTGGTCTTAATTTCAGATTTCGACCATGTGGACCCGGGTTGACTTTTTGCTGACTTTTCCAAATGTGATAAAGATCAAACATATTTTATACTAGGATAGTTTCTAAAGCTTGTTGTGACTTATTTGAGTATTAATTGGCTAGATTCGAGTGGTTTGGAGGCTTGTGTTAAAGGAAAGACGGTATTGAAGGGTTGATTTGTGCCGAAAAGAGGTAACTGTCGTGGCTAACCTTGATTTGAGGGAATTAGGATGTCATTGGGTCTATTTTCTATGTGCTATATATGTTAGGAGCGGTATACGCAAGGTGAACAGTGTATATGTGCTTGCTATGGGTTAAGCAAGCGGGTAGAACTAACCTGATTTATGTTAAGTTCGTTTTTATGAATCATGACTTACTTGCTTTAAATAGATCGTAAAATCCTTGATGTTATTCATGTTGATAGCTACATTGGGATTGTTGAGATGTTGCGAATTGGAAATTCTTGATATGTTGGTTTAGCTATTGGCGCAAAAGTGATGGTTATCTCTCTTGTGGTGTGTTATATTTAATCACTCTTGTTAATGTTGTTGTTGCCCCTCACCTTGTTTGGTACTGATTTAAACGTGTTCTTGGTGATGATGAGTGTCATGCACGACGGGTGTTTCTGTGCTATGAGGTTGAGAGATATTCCACAACGGGTGCTTCCGTGCTGTGAGGTTAAGAGATTTTGCACAACAGTCGCTTCCATGTTGTGAGGTGAGAGGTATTGCACAATGGGTGCTTCCGTGCTTGTGAGGAAGAGTGAATATGCACAACAGTTGCTTCCGTGCTAATTGATACCTTCTTTTTCCTTGCTTTTCCCATGCGGATAGAGGAGTTGTTTCATGGTTGCCTCGTTGAGTTCTTGGACTTGAGTTGTTGTGAAAGGCTTGTTTGGCGCTATTTTGAAATTACAGTCATTATACTCCTTAGTTGCTCCTTTTAGTATTTCTCGCATTATTATTACTTCATGCTATTACACTTGTTATCTCACTTGCTACTTATTTGCTATCTTACTTCTACTTTTCTAGTTCACTTAATTGTTATGTCTCTCGTTATTTTCTCGTTACTTAAACCACACAGGTTTATATGTTTAGCCATGTCACTACTTAGGCTCGACACTTACGAAGTACATTGGGCCGATTGTACCCATACTACAATTCTGCACTTCTTGTGCAGCTTTTGGCATCGGACCTAGTGTTACTCAAAGGCCAGACTAGCTTGCTTGTTGTGGAGACTCGAGGTAGTGCTGCACTCACGTCCACAGGCTTTGATGTCACCCCTCTTTTAGACTTTCTACTGTTTCTTCGAATCAAACAGTGTATTTATTATTTCAAACATTGTATTTAGTAATTCTGTAAAAGCTCATATATGATATACCCAGTGACTCCAGTTCTGGTAGGTGTTAGACGGTTGTTGGCTTTAGTTGTGTTATACATTCCTGACTTTATCCTTTTTATGATATCATGTTGTTTCATGCCTAGTTCTGTTCTTTTATTTCTGTTAAATGTTGGCTTGCCTAGCAAGCGGTGTTAGGCGCCATCACGACCCCTTGATTGGGAAATTTGGGTTGTGACACAACATTCCTTTTGGGATAGAAAAAAGTACAATTAGCGAGAGAAATGTGCACTCTTGGACAGAGGTTACACCCATTCCACGTGAGGTCTTGGTTTTAATCGAGAAATTTCGAGGGCTAAAGGTGCACAGTTTGAAACCGGGTGGATAGCAGGCCTGCCCTCTACCTTCTGTACTTTAATACCAAGCACTTGCCAACGGCAAGATTTGAACCGGCGATGCGCTTTAAGACCAAGCACTTGCCAACGGCAAGATTTGAACCGGCGACGTGCCTAACCCATACGATTCGACCAAATCCCTAGCGGCGAACAATTGCCCCCAAATGTAAAGGAACTCTTCCTTTCTCTTTCAAATTGATCGATTATTATTTGGATGGATACTAGTCAACTTAATCAAAACTTAATCAACGACCACAACTGTAAAAGCTGAAAAATGCAGGCAGTACCTGCAAACGTAGTCTATCAACTTCAGTCATTATAAGAGACCCAAATTTTCCAGTAAGAAGTTCTAAGGCATCTCCATATTTAGATTGCTGCTCTAATAAGGAAATGTATACAATAAGAGCTGCAAAAAAGCATGAAATGTTTCAGTAGATAGAATAAGCTCAAAGGATAAGAGAGCGTTAGGCCTGATTACTCATGAGTTACAGGAGAATAAACAAAGAAAACCTTCCGGTTCATGTAAACTATGGGAAGCTATATGCTTCTTCAGCAGGCCTTCTGCTAAGTGTAACAGCTTCTCTCCTCCATTGCCACAGAGAACCTATAACAAGATGGAAGGAATATGAGAAATTAAACAATAACAAAGGTTAAGTTGAACATCAAATGGTTGCAAATAGATGAACAATTAAAATTTTCAGGATTTACTCGCTGGAATTAGGAAGATTTAGGAGGCTGAAACTACCATAGATTCAGAGAAAGTATAGATGACGAACATACACACACTACAGTACTACTACTTTTCTGAAGACCAAACAAGCAAAATCAGAAAAAAGGCACTAGCAAGGAGTAGCTAACATGACAGAGAACCAAGTGTGCCTAACAACATGATTAGTCCACAGCCAAAAGGTAATCGAAGAAGGATTGAGAGCAAGATAGGAGCAAGGGTGTACAGAGCAAAAAGGGAGAGACACCTGTGAAAACATATGATAGAAATAAGTGATTTTTACTTCTAAAAAATGTGTTAACATTTGACATAGTCATCCTCCAATCATGAGAAATATTTTTCATTGTTAGAACTCGTAGCTTTACAAAAAAAAAATTGGGAAAATGAAACATAATATTTTCAACCAAAAAAATTGCTTATTTACTCCTGCATAATTTCAAAAAGGGCTTCAAACTCAGGCTGCAATAGTTCTAACAAGGAATGCAGCACATACTATAAAGTGCCCACGTGCACAGACAAGACATGAATCTTTTCAATAGTAATTGTTTTTCCCTCTTAAAAGCACCATTTCTGCTCCCCTCAAATAATATTATTCAAAAATTCACTATTAACTTTAGCCTATCTGAATAAATATTATTCAAAGTTTCATGCAATCAGACAAACCACAGAATTAGATATAGCAATAATGCCCCCAGAAAGTGTATCAGACTCCTTCCACATCACAATATAAACCTCATTAATTCATATAATAAGTCTCAAATACACATTAGCTTGTATGAAGTGCATAAAAATCAACGGAGCATATCCCAGCAGATATTCAGAAGATTCGGCAACACCATTCCATAGATGAGGACAAACAGTCAAACAGAATGCTCAAGGCCAACCTAGAAGAATTAACTCTGATGAAATGGACTTCCAGGGCTAGTTACTGGAATTTGATTTTCTAGCATAAAACGGACAGCACCACAATAATAACATAATTCAATGGCAAAACAGATTAAACTGACAGAGTGGCAAGGTAGATAACATCGATATTAGAGTACTGAATGGCAAAATAAGTTTCCAAATTCCATTCAACAAGCATTGTGAAGCCTGTTTTGGATCATTCCCTAATATGCTAGAAGATGGTGGAAGAAGATTGGACCATCACCCTTCCATTATGAGAATATGTGTCTCCAAGAAGGTCTAATAAGGCTGCCCAAGTTCCAGGTACGCTTCGCCACCAAGCCAGCGGCAGAATGTTGTGAATCTGGGAGTGTTGTGCCTGTTCAAGAAGGTCTAAGAAATGCTGGAAACATTCAGGGGGTTCAAAGGAGGGAAGTAACAGCACCAATATTTTCAGAGAACATGCTGAACGACCTACGTTCACTGTAGTTCCCAGAAATAGCTGATTCTTGTAGTGCTGGTTTCTCCAGTATGTGTGAAAATCCACAAATAGAGAAAGATGGCTAACCATTAGCTATCATTGATGGAGAGAGGTGACTTACCAAATAGGTGAGGAAAAAGTATTTTATGTTTTGGGGAGTTCTTGGGTGTGTCATTTAAGGGTGAAGGAAGATAGGGTCTTATAATTGTCACTTGACATTGAATTAGAGGCAAAAGGAGCAAGGCAGACCAAGAGTGTGGATGAATGGGAAAAGATGGGAAGGAGAAAGGGGAAACCCAAAAAGGATGGTGGTGTATGGTGGTTTACAAGAGGAAGTTCAGGAGGAAATAAAAATGGTGAATTGAAGGAGGCGAGGGAGGTTGGGAGGAAAGGGCAAAGATATTGTCCATCAATGTTAAGATAATAACTTGGAATACGAGGGAAATGAATGATCCTAAATAAATAGACTTTGGATTTAACTCAAATTCAAAAGCTAGATCAAGAGCTGAGGATTACCCAAGATCATATAACGAGACCCACCCATCCCTCCGCGGCCGATGTTTGACTCTTCCAGGACATTTGGAGTGGGGACAACATAAGATGGGGGTTTCAACATAAAAAAACAAGAATCAGGATAGGTCTGGCTCTGATACGATGAAAAAAATTGGACCTTAGGCCTAAATTAACCCCAAAAGCTAGCTCATGAGATGAGAATTTCCCAAGACCATATAAAGAAACCTACCATCCCTCCCCAACTGATATGGGAATCTTCTAATAGATCCAAACAAAAGAGTCATCTTCAAGCTGGGAGTTCAAGAACCGGGGACCAACTTACCATGATTGCAAGAAACAAATATGGATGTTATGACCGATGTAATAGTTAGAATTGTATGGGGGTAGTGGGTTAAATATGGTGTTTTCCTGTATTAGGGAGTACAGTGGCATCCTTCTATTAAGGATCAAGAGGAAGTTAGAAATCAATGAGGTAAGGGAGGGTGAATTCGTGATTGTGGCTCGGAATAACGATTAAGGGAGTGAAATAGAGAGGTGATGAAGATAGTTTAAGGTGACGAGGCATTTAACCTGGATGCATGTAATTTGGCTTTTTTTCAAATGTGTTGCCATATTATAAAAGATGAAATAAGGAAGACCTTGCAGTTCTTTTATTTGGAAGGCACATTTGACAAAAGGTATAATGTTACTTTTATTGTTTATTGCCCTTAAGCAAAGATTCTTTAGTCGAGGGTCTTTCGGAAACAGCCTCTCTACCTTCCAGCAGTGTTGTCAAAGGCGCGCTTAAGCCTTGAAGCGAGGCTCAAAACACGTTGAGCGCTTCGCCTCATTTTGTTGGCGCTTTAGTGTCACATCAAAGCTCTAACACATACTTTTCCTTGCCAATGAGTGTAATCCTGAAAAGGAGACATAAACAATTGATATTTCACTTTATCATGAATTGTTTTTAATTTCTTTGTCCATATATTTGTTATTCATGCTTATAACGATTATTCTTGGACTACTATGCATATTTTTACTTTTTCTCTCGTTGCGCCTTTTTCCATTAAAGTCCATGCTTTATTTGCGCTTTGCGCTTAAAACCCCAACGGACCTTAGAGCATTCTTGCGCTTTTCGCCTTTGATAACACTTCCTTCCAGGGTAGGGGTAAGGCTGCGTACATCTCACCCTCCCCAGACCCCACTTGTGGAAATCCACTGGGTTTGTTCATCTTGTAGCCGTTTCCCTTAAGCAAAGAAGAATGGAGCTGTAAATATTAAAGATTACCGGCCAATAAGTCTCTTACAGGATTTATGAGATTGTCGTAGAGGTGTGTATGGAAAAAAACAAAGGTGATGATGAATAACTTAGTATGAGGGGCTCAAAATGCCTTTATTAAAGGTAAAACGATTATTGATGTTGTTTTAGTGGCTAATGAATGTCAGGATTAATATCCGTAAAAGGCGAAGGTAAGGTTTTCTTGTCTAAAACTACGCCTCAATCCCAAACAAGTCGGGGTCTGCCATACCAATCCCCGTTGACCACGTTATAACATTTAAAATATCATGTCAATATTTTTTTTAATAAGGTATCTCATGCCAATATTATGCAAATACAAATAAAAAGTATTAGTAAGTTTTGTCCCTAAAGGTTAAACCACTTCTTAAAAGCATAAGACCTACGGTAAAAGTACTAACATCTAAAACATATTCTATACTAATATATACCGCCTATATAGATCTTTTCTTCTAAAACATTTGGAGGGCAGTTCACTTGTGCATTGCATGGATAATATGGCTAGAAAGAAAGAGAAGATGCTTTTGAAGGAAAGATGGAGTTCATAGCTGTTGCAAAAGTTAAATGCAGTCAGAACTTATTGTATAGGCACGAGACTTTTTTGCTAGATATCGATCTTATTGCTAATGAGTTTTGGGGTAAGCTAATGTAAATTTTGCTGCTAACCACATCCAGAGGATGCAGAATTGTACGACAGCTTGGGTGACTCCCATCAGGAACTTAAAGAACTAACAAAGTCAATAAGTTGATGCGCACCATTCACAATATTGAGTTTTTTCCAGCAAAATAAGTTTCAGCAAACACTAGCTTTGAATCAGTATTGACGTGACGGTTCTTTCAAAGCATATCAAATTCCTCCCCCTCAAGGGTCCGAAAAATGTGTCTAGTATGGTACGTTAGTTCCTCGATATGTTTCTCTACTCTCCAGAAACACGAGCTGATGTAGGCAGTCTTCGCTGTGAATGGCATCACAGGGTGAATTCCAGAAAGAGTTTGAGACATGTTCTAGAGATCTCTTCCCACGACGCAGTGCAAGAAAAGATGATTCACATCCTCCGGATTATAAAGTATCAATTTATCAGTGCAAAGCCTCTTTTCATGAGATTATCCTGCATGAGGCAAGCTCTATGTAGTACTGCCCAGCTGAAACACATCACTTTTGCAGTCACTTCAGTGAGCCCCCCTTTAAAGAGGCCATCCTGCGTGAGGCAAGCTTCTAAAGACACAACTGATCACAAACCCGAGGCGGGAAAGAGGAATTCTGTACAGATTGACGACCAAAGTAAAAATATTCTAACTAGGATGACTCCACTTAACACGAATATACACGTATAGAGCAGAATGAACATGAAGGATTCATATGATATACCGCAGTTAATTTGGTATTAAGGTGTAGTTGGTTGCTTGATCGACTTTCTGAAGCCACTCCAATTTGTGAGAAATAAGAAAGTAATTAACAACTAATTGGATTTAATGCACAATACTAGACTTAGTTTTTGAGCTTAAGGAAACTGAAAAAGAAAACTAAAAACAATTGGAACCAAGACCCGAATTATCTCTCCGGTGGAACAAAACTAAGGAAAAAGATAGAGTGGGAAGTGAAGACAGAACCTGCAACTGAATGCTGCATACTGCCCAAAGCAGGAACCTTTCTTCACCAACAATCTTGTACATTTTAATAGCTATCTGTAAATGGGTAAAGGAAATGAAACTACGGTTTGGTTGCAAAATTTAATAAACAGAAAATCAAACTTGTACTTGAGAATAGATGCTGCCAACCTGTTGTTGCTTCACAAAGGAGTATTCGCGGACGTAGCAGTTGAAGAGACCCATCATTAGATCCAGGTTACTCGGAAATTTCGCACAAGCATACTCGTAGCAACTTGTTGCCATATCCACTGTGAAGATACAAAACAATGAGTCAAAAAGAATGAATGACGAGCTCGGTAGAAAACATCAAGATACTGACAGTGGTCAAGTCGCTGGAAAACAATCTGTAGAGTGCTGAGAGTAAGATCGTCAATCAAGACAGAGTCATTAGTGTACAAAAGCTCTTTGGCATTTAAGCAAACGGAAAATGCTTCTTCCGCTTTACCCATCCTTTCCAAAACCAAAGCTTTAAGTGCCAGCGCATAAGGGGAATTGGGGTATTTGGAGAGGAGAGAGGTGCAGTGCTTGAGAGCATTTTTGAACTGGCGAGAATCAATGGCATCCCAAATGGGTCGAACTCTACGCTCCGGTATGCCACCAGCTAACCCAAACTTGGACGCCATTTTCCAGCCGTTTGAGAATTGGATTTACAGAGACTATTGGATTACAGAGTCAAAGCTTGTTAGCTTATCAGCTTTGGGAGTCGGCTAAAACTTATTTTGTGAGAGAGAAGAAAAAACCTAATTGATGTCTACAGCGATACAGTGCGGTCTGGTATATCCGTGCAACTTCAGGGTTGTGGGGGCTTACAGGTTGTTTGGAGGGTTGTTAGCCATTGTAAAAACAATGTATTGTATCACACAAAAAGCCCAAAATCATACATCGTAGTCATACATATTCTTCCACATGAAACACTACTAATCCATTAACTTAAATAAAGTGATGCACTTTTAGTCATAATACTAAATACCATTAATTTTTAACATAAATCTAAAATCTTATAAAATATTTGTTATATTTATTTTCTTGCTTATTAAAAGAAATAAATATGAGAGATTTATCTAGATAGTGAATAGCAAATATACATAAAGTTTATGTACTATACTAAAAATATACATTTACTAAGAAATGTTAAACATTGTTAATTTTTATTTATTAGATAAATAAAATTTAAAATGTTATCCAGATTTTTTATTAGATACATAAATTTTTATTTTATTTTATTTATGTTTACTAATTAATTTTAAATTCCGTTAAACATACATAATTTTTTTATGTATCTAATAAAAAATGTGGATAACATTTGAGGTTATCTAGATAACAATCATTGCACAATGTTTCTAACAATGTTTTTAAAATCTGGATAACATTTTTAACAATGTTTATTTGTAATGATTGTTATCTAGATAACTTTAAATATTATCTAGATTTTTTATTAGATACATAAAAAATATATATATATTTAACGGTGTTTAAAATTAAATAGTAAACATTCATAAAATAAATAAAAAATTATGTATCTAATAAAAAATCTGGATAACATTTTAAATTTTATGTATCTAATAAATAAAAATTAACAATGTTTAACATTTTTTAGTAAATGTATATTTTAGGCATAGTAAATAAAAGTTATGTATATTTGTTATTTACTATCTAGATAAATCTTTCATCTTTCTTTCTTTCAGTAAGCAAGAAAATAAATGTAACAAATATTTTGTAAGATTTTAGATTTATGTTAAACTTAATGGTGTTTAGTATTATGACTAAAAGTGCACCACTTTGTTTAAGTTAATGGACTATTAGTGCTCCATGTGGAAGAATATGTATGACTTTGAGTCTAAAGCCAAAGATAATATATGATTTTGGGCTTTTTCTCTATTGTATTATATTATTTTATATTTGGATAGATTATATTATTTGTTAGTATTATTAAATAACATATTGTTATTTGATTTAATTGTATCATATTATATTATTATTGATAACCTTAATAAATTATCCTCAATTGTTTAAATATTAAAGTTTTTAAGAATTACGCATAAAAATAATTTAAGAAAATCTCTTTCTACTAATTTATTACCAAATATGTCTTTATTTATCACCAATTATGTCTTTAACTATCAATAGAAAAAAATCAAAAGATTATGATAAACAAAGGAACAAGAATTGATAGAACAAAGGAACAAGGAATTGGAGTTAAAGTAATTAGAATTGGAGATAAAATCACATTAGGAGAAAAAGCAATATTGTTGCTTAAGTCTCTTGGTGTTTGAATTGTCAACAGGTGAAGTACAAGCATCAGAATTCGTGTAGGTTGATTTAGAGATTGGAGATACTAGAGTGGAAGTAGGAGCGCATCACTATAAATTTTGTTGTAGGCTTACCACGGACATTGTGGAAATATGATGCAGTACATGTTATTGTGGGCCGGTTGACTAAGTTTGCACATTTCATTCTAGTGATGATTTCCTATTCTTCGGGGCGATTGGCTAAGATTTACATCTGTGAGATTATATGCGTGCATGGCGTGCCCATTTCTACCATTTCTGACCGAGGTACGCATTTCACATTGCAATTTTGGAAAGTCGTGCAGCGTGAGTTGGGCACATGGATCGAGTTGAGTATCGCATTTTATCCTCAAATGGACGGATAGTTTGAGCGCAATATTCTAATATTGGAGGATATGTTGTTGGCCTGCTCTATAGAGTTTAAGGGTCAACAGAACCATTCTTTACCTTTAGTTGAGTTCGCCTACAACAACATCTATCGATCGAGCATTCAGATGGCGCTATACGAGACCGTGTATGAGGGGCAATGTCATTTGGTTGGTTTGAGCGTAGTGATGATAGACTGTTGGGGCACTGATTTGGTCTGTGATGCTTTACAAAAAGTTAAGATGATTCAGGAGCGACTTCATTCAGCCCAGTCAAGGCAAAAGAGTTATGCGGATAGGAAGGTTTGAGATGTCGCCTACATGCAGGCAAGAAGGTTCTTCTCCAAGTGTCGCCTATGAAGGGCGTGATGTGGTTTGGGAAGAAGCACAAGTTGTGCTCGAGGTTTAATGGCGCGTTTGAGATCATGGAGAAAGTTGGAGAGGTTGCATTAGGCTTGCATTGCCTCCAAACCTAGCAGGGGTACATCTAGTATTTCATGTTTCCATGCTTCGAAAGTACCATGAGGATAGATCATATGTTTTAGACTTCAACATGGTGCAGCTTGATGAAAATCTGACCTATGAGGAAGATTTGGTGGCTATTCTAGACCGACAAGTTAGAAAGTTGAGATTTAAGAGTTTTCCTTCTGTGAAAGTGCAATGGAGAGATCAGGCAATGGAGGAGGCTACGTGGGAGTCCGAGTTTGATATATGGATATATACCCCTATTTTTTTTTACCAATATAGATACTTTTCTATGGTCGTTCAAGGACGAACATTTTTTTAGAGGTGGAGAATGTGACGACCTGATAGGTCGTTTAAGAACTAGACTTAATTTCCATGTTCCAAGACATATCATAGCTTTATTTGATATTTATTGATTGTGTGCGTGGTCTGTATTGCTTTTCGGAAAGCTTTTACGTAAAATTTTGAAGAACAAATGATTTTTGACTTAAAATGAGGTTTTGGTTGACACGATCAAGGTTCTTGGTAAACAACCTCGGATTGGTTTTTTGATGATTCTACTAGGTTCTTATGATATTTTAGACTTGTACACATGTTTGGTTAGAGTCCCGAGTGGCCCTAAGTGCATTTTGACGCATTATGTGAAAAGTAGTAAAAGTTAAGTTTTAAACAGAAATCTAGAGTTTTGATGATCGATTCTTGTTATTTGATGTTATTTTGATAATTAGAGGTAGCAAGAAAGTTTGTATAATATTATCACACTTGTGCGCATGTTTGATTTAGAGCCTGAGTGTGGCTCGGGTGAGTTTCGGATGCATTGCATATGAGTTTGGGATTGTTGGCACTCAGCAGTTGCTGGTACAAACTTGCACGTCTCGCATTTTTGAAGACCTGATCACAATTGCGTTCCTCGCATTTGTGATGTCAGGCTCGCAAATGCGAATATAGGCTAGGGCTGAAACTTTGTATTTACGAAGTAGAGTTTGCTTTTGTGAACTTAGCTGAGATTGCATTTGTGATCTCAGAGTTGCATTTGTGATATAGTGCCTAGGGAGTCAACTTTGCATTTGCGAAGCATTTATGTGTATTTTCTATGGAGGGCACTTCGCATTTGCAAAGGATATGTCAGTTTTGCAACTTCAGTTGGTATGTTGCATTGGCTGTTTTGCGATCAGTGTTTTGCAATTGCAGACATCGCAATTGTGAAGTTTGTAGCTAGGTAAACAAGGGGGAAAATTAGGACTTAACTCATTTTACACCATTTTTCAACCCTAAATACTCTAAAGGTGACTTTTGAAGACCATTTTCTCATTAAATTCATTGGTAAGCAACTTTAACTCACTTTCCATCAATTCCCTATTACTTCTCATAAATTTTTAACATAAAACTTATGAATTTCATGGTAGAAATTGGGAATTTTGGGTAGAATTTAGGAATTTTGTAAAATTGAGAAACCTGAATTTGATGTCAGATTTCAAAATAAATCACATACCAGGGTTAGAAGTGAATGGGTAATCGGAATTTGTTGCGAATATCGTATTTTGACCAAGCGAGCACAGGGTTGACTTTTTTTTATTTTTGAAAATTTCATTAAAGATTGAACCTTTTTTATCGTGGGTGGTTTCTAAAACTTGATTTGGATTGTTTGAACTATATTGACAAAATTGCAGAATCATGCACTCCATAAGTTGACCTTGCACTATTTTAGCCCAGCTATAAGTTTGCAAATGTGTAGCCAAATATCAATAAAATCTTTTCTTTTTCCATCCCCTCTAATTATAACAACCCCATTTATTCCTACATACCCCTATGGTAGCACTCTCCTCATTTTTCACCCATAAATATTTAATTTAATTAATGAAAAAGAATCATATGCAAACAAAACTAAAAAGAAAAACCAGTTCCTCATTCAGTCAACACTCACTCGTGCCTTCTTCCATAACCAATACTTCTCTGTTTTTTTTTAATTTGTACATTTTCAGGTTTATACATACCTATCACAACTGCAAAACGCAAAAACAGGTGCGAGAAACCTAAAATCTCATCTCCTTTAATACTAATCTTGTTAAATTTCGATTATGATTTTGTGAGAAATTTGGAGCAGGTATTGTTTGAACTTATTAGAACTAGTCTAAGTAGGTTGTATAGAGAGTTTGAAATTATTTGCTGGAGATTTGGCTAGGTTTTATACAAGAATTACAAGTGAAAATCGTACAAAAATTTCGTCAGCAAATGCTTATACACTTTTATACAATGCTATACACTTTTATACAAAGAGGTACAGTATGTATATAGTTGTATAAAAGTATATAAAGATGTATAATCACATAGTGAAAATATTCTTGATACACTATGTATATAGGTGTATAAGAAGAATGAGAAGAAGAAGAAGAAAATGCGAGAAATTCACCAAATACCTGTAAATAATATATCAACCTTGGATATAATAGTGTATAAGTTGTGTTTATACACTATTATATACTATTTATACAATATTATATATTATTATACAAAGTAATCCTATCAATGGAGCTTCACGTGTTCTTCTTCTTCTTCCTTGGGCATCCTCTGGGTTTAACTCAAATATACTCTAAATCTACTCCAAATCACTTGAAATTTAATTTTTGAACTTATCTTGATGATTCTAATCAATTGAGACAACACCCATTCCAAACAACTAACAAATCGAAAAACTCAATTTCTGAAATTTAACTCAAATATAGCCTAAATCTACTCCAAATCACTTGTAATTTGAGTTTTGAACTCATCTTAATGATTCCAATCAATTGAGGAAACACCCATTCCAAACAACTAACAAATCGAAAAACTCAATTTCTGAAATTTAACTCAAATATAGCCTAAATCTACTCCAAATCACTTGTAATTTGAGTTTTGAACTCATCTTAATGATTCCAATCAATTGAGGCAACACCCATTCCAAACAACTAACAAATCGGAAAACTTAGTTTCTGAAATCGAATCTTCAAACCACTTGTAATGGTGACTTTTATTTTTCAAATCCTTAGTCAACCATTGAAATCCGGAAAAGAATTGAAGGAGAATAACAATAGTAGAGAAATTTTGTGGTGCAAAGGCTGACATGGGACGGAGAAGAAGAACGAAAAAAAAGTGGGAACGAAGAAATAAAGGGTGGGCTAACTGGTGAAAATTAATTTTCAGATTATGTACAACCTGAGCTATATTGGGTAAGGGCTTCAAACACGGGTCATTTTCTGATGGGTTGTTGGGCCAAGTGACAAGGGATGTAATTCGACCAACTATATTTGGCTATATTTGGTTGGTTTGGAGGCTTGTTCTAAAGGAAAATGCGTGGTTGATTGTTGACTTGGTCACGGAAATAGGTACATGTTGTGTTTAACTTTGATTTGAGAGAATTGAGACTTGTTGGTCTAGTTACTGCGTGAATTATGTGTGGGGATGGCGTATATACAAGATGACGAGTATATATGTGTTGTCATGGGTTAAAGCATGCAGGTTGAGCTATTTATCTGTATGTCTTTATTTGTTCTATGTTATGTCTCGTTACATGCTTGATTGCTACTTGTTCTTACTTATTATCCATGCCTTAAATGTTATATATGTCGTTTAGTTGTTACTTGTTTCGATTTATTCATTCCTCAAACAATATATGTTTACATGCCATATGTTCCTACCTGAACTAATTGAATATCTTCATTATTTCACGCCTTTACTTGTCTTTATTGTCTTTACTTTACTTTACTTGTTTGCACTTTACTAAGTTATATTTGATGTGTGAGTCCTTTGACTATTCTTGCGCTAATGTTTTGTTGAGGTTTGTAAATATGAGATGTTGTTTGTTCTTTGTTGGTACCCATAAATCCTTGATATTCTATATGTTTTAGTACTATTTGTGTTGAAATTTCACAGTCCTTAAAGTCCCCTTCTATCATGTTTTACTGTTTATCTAGTTTTAGACAATCGTATTTTATTTCAAACCATATTTGTAGTATTCTAGTTGCTCATGTACTTGTGACTCCGATTTTTTGGGATTGGTATAGACTGTGTTACTTTTGTATTTATCACATGTATTTCAGAGTTTATCAGTCATTAATTATAGTACTCTATTTTAAATTGTTAATTATTTAGCTAATGTTGGAGTGCCTAGCAAGTAGATGTTAGGCGTCGCCACTACCCCATGGTTGGGATTTCGAGTCGTGGCACCACTAGTCTGATTCTTGAAAGAAAGTACAGGTAGCAAGAAGTGTTTTGGATGATAATGGCACATTATTCCCTTTCGTTCATACTTTGTCAACCTCTTAGGAATGATTGTATTTCCAAATTTTTGTTGAGGGTCTTTATCATCATCTTCCGGTTTGAGGAAAATAATATCTAGGTCCAATGAGTTTTCAAGATAGAGCTTTATCTCCAAGTAATTTTCACAATTTTCTTCCTGGGCTTTTCATATGTGTTTGTTCGGGTCTTAGGAACTTGGCTAGGGCCTAGGGGACCATAAAACTTTCATCAATAGAGTTCTCCGTCAACAAGGCAGTATCTGGCTGTTGGAATTCTAAGTTTCTGAGATGTTTTGTTATCTTCGGGTAACGTTCCATTCTGCAAATAGTCCACAAACGCAAATCCCAAGTTACATTAGTAGAGTTTACCTTATTTTATTTCAGATTGAGAATAGAATGAAATAAGTGAACTACCACATTATTTTTTGAGTTAGTGATATTTGCTGACGATCAAAGGTTTACTAATGCACCAACCTCATCATTCCCTCCTCAGGCTATTTGAATTATCTTTTATTTTTGGAATTGAGTTAAAAGATTCGTGAGAGCTGAATTTGAGCTTCTCACGCCACATATGTCCTTGGATTTGATTGATCAGAAGTTGAGAATCACTATTTAATTTGATTTTTTCTGCTTCGAGTCCCCTCGCTAATTCGAGCCCTACAATTATAGCAGCATACTCGACTTCATTGTAAGTAATAGAATTATATTTTATAGATTGTCTAACTACTTCCTCGATAGGTAAAATGAGTATTATCCCCATACCAGAACCTTTAACATTTGACGACCCATCCATGTAGAGGTTCAATTGAGTATTGTGTGGAAATTAATGAATGCCTCTTTTTTGGCTTCGAGAAGTATACTCATACTGAATTCAGCTAAAAAGTTTGTTAGGACTTGCAATTTGATGGTAGTACAAGGTTGATATGTAATATCATACTTACTAAGTTCGCCTGCTTATTTGTCAAGTCGTCCCGAGGCATTTGATTTATGAAGGATGCTCCGTAATGAAAAAGTGGTGAGTATGGAAATAAAATAACAATAAAAATAAGGCTTTAGTTTTCGAGAAGCTACTATTATGCCAAAGGCCAATTTATTTAGATGTTGATATGTAGTTTCTGTGTCTAGAATGTTATACCCTATATTTTCGTACGTGAAAGTACGCCATAAGTAAATTGATGGAAGTTCGGGAATGAGATTATTTTGAGATTATAAGCATTATGCTATTTCAAATAATTCATGAGTAAATTCGTGAAGGTGAGAGGGTAAGCAAATCAAAGAAATAAATTTTGTAGAAGTTTAACATTTTGAGATAAAATATGGTCCAAGATATCATACCCGGTATTTATGGACTAAGTGGCATACAAGATACCACATGACCATGATAATAAGATGTATAAAGTGTGTTAAAAGAGAGTAGTATTTTAAGTAATTTGAGATAATTCTTAATTATGTGCGTAATTGTTTAATAGGAAATTAACAAGTTAATCAAGAGATTAGTAGATAATTAATGATAATCTTGGATAAGGTTAATAAAGACCAACGTGGCAGCCAAGGGAGTTATGTAAATGTGACTCTTTGGCTAGGGGCTAGGTGTCATATTAAGGGGCTTTGTTGGCTAAGTCATCCCCTAAAGTGGGGACCACTCAAATAAAATAAAAATTCAATCTCCCTAATTCATCAAATGGAGATGGGTTAAGAGATTCAACAATGGTAACTGATGGGATTCTCAATAATCTCATATAAAGTCTTATAACGCTATGACAACTGGATTTTGCGATTATAAGGGAGTACCGTGCAATATTTCTCAAGAATATCATACGAATTTTCCCTACTTCGATATGTCATTATGTGATTTGTCGCAATTGACACGTGTTAGAGGGATTGTCAAGAGAATCAATCAGCTCAGATATGTTAAGGCTATCCCTTCTTTCTTTTTGGTATGATCCATACGATACAAACAAAACGAGCAAACGCACAACTTCCATAAATGGTTGTATTCATAGAAATACTAGAGATTCCTATGTTCTTGATTCTCATATGTCTTATTATTCTATCGTCCGTTCATGGTTCTCAAAAAATACGTTAGTTGATAAAGTTTATTTCATGATATTACTCAAATGCATAATAGTCTTATGACACTCCGAAAGATTGTATTGACGTACTTCTCATGCATTGCATTCATTTACATTAACTCGTGACCAGATGGCATTATATACACGTATATATGTATGTATATATATGTATATGGGATATGAAAAAAGGTGACGATGTTACATACGCACCACCACCTAATCATCTGGTATACATTGATGATTTGCCTATAGTGGCCGAGATGATATGATGGGATGACCTCAGAGGCTTGATGATGTTATGAACGCATATACCCATGCATAGTATGACATTTATATGCATATGCATGACATTATAATATTAAATGATTCAAAGAGTTATTCAGATATACATGTTGAGTCTTTTACTCCATGTTTCACCATGTCTATTGTTTACTGATTTACATTCCTTACATACTCGGCACATTATTTGTAGTAACGTCCCTTTTGCCTGGGGATATTGCGTTTCATGCCCGTAGGTCCTGATATATAGGTTGAGAGTCCTCCAAGTAGGCTATTAGCTCAACGAAGGATGTTAGTGCGCTCCATTTGCTTTGGAGTTGCTTATATGGTTAGTATGATTTAGACATGTATTGATTGGTATGTCGGGGCTATGTCCCGGCCTTATGACGTTTATGTACTCTTAGAGGCTTGTGGAAATATTTCATGTATATGAAATATTGTATGGCTTTGTCAGCCTATGTTTAGTGTACGAATGATTATTTTGGCCTTATAGGCCCGTACGTCACATGTATAAATAAGTATATCAAGTTGGGTCATTTTATGTCGAGTGTTCTCTCATGTTTTATTCTTGTTACCTCATACGGCCCTTCTGGCTCATTTACCCATGTTGAAGCAATGAGAAAGATACGTTACGTTGGTACTCGGCTGAGTAAGGGCACCGGGTGCCCATCGCAGCCCCTCGGTTTGGGTCGTAATAGAAGTGGTATCAGAGCAGTTCTGTCCTAGGGAGTCTACAAGCCGTGTCTAGTAAAGTTTTCTTTATGGGTGTATCGTGCACCACACTTATAAGTAGGAGGCTATAGGGCATCTAGGACTATCACTCTTTCTTCCTACTCTAGATCGTGTAGTAGAACTCAATTGTAAGAACTCAATTTCCTAAACTCTATCTTATTCATAATACAACGATACCAAATACAAAAAGATGGTTGGTAAAAGATTGCATGTGGTTGTGGAAGAGTTGAGTCAGAGGAACTCGATTTTGCGTGATGTTTATGATGAGTAAATGTAAGGTCTTCAATATTTCATGTGTGTACTAAAACGTGTAAGCCTCTTGATAAAGATCCATAAGGCAGGAATATCTGTCCACCCCTATGGTGAAAGGCAATGATAGATTTAGAAGATAGACACAAAGTTCAACAAGTAAAAGAAACAAAATAAAGAAGGGTACGGTGCGCCCAGTTAATGAAGATTATCAGTATTTACAATTCAGGCAGAGGAATATAAGCTTTTTGAGTTACCTTCAACTATAATAGAGGTATGTACAATTGGCCACACCCATCTCATTTATGCCCTACGAGGGCTAACAGAAGTAGTATAAGAGAAAGACGAATATCAGGATCCGACTAGGGTTAGAGTGACTTAAAATGGTGGATGGATTATTTGTGTTAGTTGACATTTCCGAAGTATATTTAATATGTGCAAATGGATCTCCTCGTGAGATACCCATACAGTGCACTCTAAAATAGTACAGCTAGATACGAGTGATACAAAGATAGGCAGTGGAAGCCTAAAAGGGATAAATATTATCTTAGAATGGCTCCCGTCCCAAGTAGGGAGAGAATGTTAGGAAACCCGAAGAGCCAGTGGATGGAGCAATGGGAAGCTAAAAAAAAAGAATATCTTGTTGAAGTTTTCAGAATAAAGTGATAGACAGAAATGTTAGCAGGGAAATAAGAAGAGAGTTAATGAATCATTATGAGTAAGATGTGATACATGGATAACAATGATATATCAAAAAGATGACAGTATTACAGAGTCTATAGTCAAGTGAAGGAAAATCGAGAGGTGACAAGCCTTGAGGTAACAGAAACATATAGGTCATAAAGTCACATCCTCATTTCGAAAAATAAGTTCGTGACTCTAACGTGATTACCAAAAGGAAAAGTTAGACCTCAGAATGATAGAAATCAGTATAGACTGGTGAACAAGATAAATTAAACATGAATTAGGGGCTGAGTGATTTGATAATAGTCGACATCATGAGAATTTCAGAGATTGCGTTCTGCCGATAATAGAATGGATGATAGAAGAATAACCTTTAAAGGTCATTCAGGAAGGCGCTTCCCTAAAGCAAGCAATGTGAGAAAAGTTAAGCTTAAGGGTCTGTATGTGCCAGTTACACTAGGTGTCTCCTTCGAGAGTAAGGAATTTTATGATCCTTGGTACAAAAGGATTACACTTTATGGGACTATACTGGGTAGTTATTGTTGTTGTTTGGTACAGAAGGATTACCGCAAGGCGAGTAAGGGTCATCGATGATGTGAAAAGACGCCGAAGATGAAGAGGTAAACCATATATAAGTAGATCATTGTAGCACTAAATCTCAGTACTCCCCTACCGGGGGGAATATGGGGTGATGTGGCATTAAGTCAGAATTAAATGGTTCTAATAACTATGGAATAGTAAAGGGAGAATGCGGCAAAAATAAAAAAGGAATGGGGTTGCACTTATCCAAATCCTAGAGATATGCTACGATTCCATAACATTATGCAAGTACGACGTCAAGAAAAGGAAGTAAGGGTTACTGCCCGAGATGTGTGCGAGAAGTAAGTTAAGACAAAGGGAATAACCCAAGAGGGATTATGCGGAATATAGATATGATAATGGACCAACTAGCAGTTAGTAGTTTCACGGTGCTGATGCAAAACATGGAGAATTTCACGGTGCTGATGCAAAACATGATCCTATGAACCCATGTGCCACTAAAACCCGTCTTCCTCATGCCGAGCAGAAAGTTTTAGTTCAAATGATCATAAGCATTCTCAATATCCAATTTGCATAAGATACCAGACTTTTTGTATAATATCCTTGCATCCAACCTCTTCTAATGTTGCCACTTTCAATTATGTGCAGTCAAGTATTACCTTTAATGCTCACTTTAATTCTTGTATTATTGATTATGGTGCGAATAGACACATGATAGGCTCCTCTAAAGGCTTTCAGAACTACTCTCCTAGTCCCAAGGTAGATCAAAGAAAAAACAGGCATACGTGTTAGGATTTTGTCCTGATTTTCTATCCAAATTTGAATTTTACCTTTTTTTTTTTAAAGGAAAAAATAGTTTACCATAACTGATTTTGGTTTTCCTAAAAGGAAATGTAGATCCTTTTCATATTTATCAAATACTTTTCTTGGAGAAAAAGGTTGTGGACTTCCATAAATTAAAGATCCCTCTTTCATACACGACAAAATAGCATCCACAGTATAATATTCTTTAAAATACTCTTGTTTAGGGGAAGAATGTATTCTCTTGATAAGTTATTTTCTTTCATATTACTAGATTGATGTAGGTCAACTGACCAAACCATATAAAGTATATTATGCATCTTTTAGTATAATTTTTTGCGTTGTCTATTCATCTTTGTTCAAGGTTTGTTTTGGTAGTTTCAACATGACGTCTTGTTATTTCGATCCCAACAATATGTTAGAAGTGGAAAGATCTCTCATGTTTACCATGAATCTACCAAAATCTTACTGGGCAAATGACATTCTAGTAGTTGTCCATCTCATCAACAAAATGCCACTTGAAACCCTCAATTTTAGAATCTTTCGGAAGAATTAAAGGGTAAGAATGATTATATTGTTTCTTCGAAGATATTAGGGTGTGTTTGCTTTGTTCACACTAAGAACTCTTGAAAACTTGATCCTAGAGCTTTTAAATGTGCCTTTATTGGGTATTCTCCTATACATAAAGGGTACAAATGATATTATCCTCCCTCTAGAAGATCCTTTATCAATATGGATGCAACTTTCGAGATATTTCGGTATTACATCATCACCTCTTCGGGAGGGGGGGGGGAGCTATAAGGAGGAAGAAATGAGTCTCCCAAGATGCATGGTAGAAACCACTATCACTACCACTAAGGAATGTGAAATTGGAGAAAAAATTCAGAGGGAAACTATTAGGCATTTGGATAGACCCGATATAAAAATTTACTCAAGAAGAAATAGAGCAAAAGAGGCCAACACACAATCTATCGAAGTAGAACCCTCTTCTACTAGTGAGCTATCTACATATCTTAATGAGTTAGATTTGCCTATTGCTCACGGAAAAGGAGTCAGATCTTGCACCACCAAATAACCTTTATATAATTTGTCTCTTATAATTCTTTGCCTCCCTCATATAACGCCTTTGCCTTATCTATTTCCTCTGCATGTGTTCCCCATAATCAGCTGGAAGCTTTCGTAGTCCTAAATGGAATCAAGCCATGTTGAAGAAATGAAGGCCTTGTCAAAAAATAAAACTTGGGAACTTGTCACTTCACCACCAGACACGAAGCTGGGAAGTTGGTTGGCTGCAAATAGGTCTTCACCATAAAGCACAAAGTTGATGGCTCGATTAGAAGATTCAAAGCAAGATTGGTGGCTAACCCAAACTTATGGAGTGGACTATCAAGAGACACTTGCCCATGTTGCTGAAATGAACATTGTTAGGATTTTTTTGGCCAGCATCTAGTTTTGATTATGACAATAACAATTTGATATGAATGCATCTTCGTAGAGACTTAGAAGACGAGGTATACATGGAGATTTCTCCTAGATTTGATATTAAACAAAGTCAAGGAAAGGTGTGCAGACTAAAGAAAGCCTTGTACGGATTGAATCAATCCCGTCGAGCATGGTTTGACAAATTCTGCAAAGCAATTATCTCCTTTGGTTACCATCAAAACAAAGACAATCACACCCAATTCATGAACTATGTTGTAGCACACTGGCATCATAAAATCTTGATTTATAACAACAATGTACCCAGTATAATCCCACTAGGATCTGGGGAGAGTAGTGTGTACGCAAACTGTACCCCTACATGGCGAGGTAGAGAGGTTGTTTCTGATAGACTTCTTATTTTCTAAAATCATAATCTTGATTTAAGCAGTAAAAATATAAAGAATCTCAAGTTACATTTAGTAGTAGTTTCAACTCCATTATGTAAGTACTTAAGATTATTTTTGGATTATAGGATCATACAACTCAAGTCAAACTACATGGAAGTATAGCAAGTTCATTAACTGCCTTATTTCTTAAATAACGGTGTTATTTGTACCAGCTTGCATGCACCTCGAATATTCCATCCGGTACCTAGTACCTCCCACCAGAACAGAAACCGATAATTTTACCACTATGGCTTAGACAGATAGGAAGGAATCACCTAGAGTTTCTCGTCTCTAGATTTGAATCCTAGTCTCCAAGGTAGTTTATGAACTATTATTTTGTACGGACAACAAATATGGAAACCATATAAATTGTTAATTATAGAGGGTTTTTATTTCTAGAATTAATGTAACAGTCTTTGAATAAGTCTAATTTGAATAAGCTTGTTGTATTTGAACAAGTCAAAGTGTATGGTTTGAATAAGCCCAAGTTGGAACCTTGAATATATACCCCTTCTCAGGGATGTACAATGTTATCAAAATACAATGAAGTTTTTTCTTTTTCTGAATTTCAACATCGTAAGAGAGTCATTGCTGCCTTTTTAGGAGAATTTCCTCCCTCTGCAGCACAAGGATTCATAGGTTGAGATTCGTTCCTGCTACGCACAAACCAAAACCACTCAGAGGCTCCTCTCTGTATATTTGGATCTCTTTAAAAAAACTGGTATAATAGGATGCAAACCAACAGAATCGCCTAGTGAAAGCAATCACAAGTTACAAATAGGTGTTGGAGAGTCTGTTAATGAGGAGAGATATTAGACGTTGGTTGGAAGACTCATTTACCTCGAGCTCACTAGACCAGATATAACTTATTAAGTCAGCATGGTAAGTTAATTCATGCATGATCCCCAGAGTTGGCTATTCTTCATATTTTACGGTATCTGAAGTCTGCTCCAGGCAAAAGTCACCTTTTCTCCAAACATGGCCACCTCTATGTAAGAATCCTATACAGTTGCGGATTGGGCTGGAACTTTATATGACAGAAAATCTATATTTGGTTACTGTATGCTCGTAGGAGGGAACTTAGTTACTTGAAGAAGGAAGAAGCAAAGTGTTACTGCTACATCAAGTGTACAGGCAAAATATAAATCCATGGCCCATGGTGTTTGTAAACGTCTGTGCCTACAAAAGCTACTAAAGGAATTGATATTGTTAGAAAAAGGGAACCTTTTCCTAACAAGGTTGAAATCAGTATAGCTCATAATCGTGTTCAACATGACCGAATAAAACGAAATTGATCGACACTTCATTAAAGAAGCAATTATAAGTGGTATCTTGACTTTCCTTCCTGTGAAATCAGAGAAACGGCTCGTTAATGTGTTTACAAAGGAACTCAACTAAAGATCCTTTCACATACTAATTTCCAGACATGTGAGACATCTTTACCCCAACTTGAAAGTGAATGTTAATTGTAGGAGGTTTTTATTCCTAGAATCAATGTACCAGTTTTTGAATAAGTCTAAGGTATTTGATTAAGCCAAAGTCTGTGAACAAGTCCTAGGAGGAACCTTGTATATATACCCGTTCCCAAGAATGTAAAGTAATATATTAAAATAAAAAGAAGCTTTTCTTCTTTCTCAATTTCAACAAAATGTACGGAGTCAAGATAAAGAAGTTACCAATGTGAAGATTTAAGTTATTGTAGGAATCAAATCAGGTAATGGGTTATTTTAAGGGTTGGGTTTGGCTAAATGAGACAGGTGTTTAAAATGTGTTTATAGCCCTCCACGTGTCGATTTAATTGGTGGGCCAGGGTCTCTTAACGGTTGAGGAGTTTTGTTAAAATGTGTAACGATGAGGCTATATACAATCGAGTACTCAAACAGAGGATATATGTAAACAATTTTTCAAAGTAGAGGGGCAAATATGATATTTTTTCGAATGTAATATTATATTTATAGTAAGAATATAAAGGCGTGTTTAACAAAATAATTTTTTCATTTTTTTTATTTTTTGTTTTCATAAAGCCTTGTCACGTCATGATCAAGATATACTCTTGCATATCATTCTATATTATTGGAGGAAAAAGAACCCAACAACAACAAAAAAAAATCCATGAAATACCCCAAAGTGGAGTCTGGAGAGGGTAGAGTGTACGCAGACCTTACCCCTACCTTACAAAGGTAGAGAGGTTATTTCTAATAGACCACTGGCTCAAGAGAAAAATAAACTAAAAGGAAGAAACAACTAGTAACCATAGTAAGCAAAGGTGATATAATAACCGAAGTGAAAGAAACAACATATAGTAAAAGTGTTGAAATTTTGTTGCTTTCAGTTATTGCAGTAATATTTTTAGCAGAATAAGTTGCTTAGTTTTAGGATGAATTTCAATTTTAAATTTCTATTAGATTGGTTAAGTTAGTTGAGATATTTTAGGTTTTTTTGAATTTTACATTATGTGGATTTTTTGTTCCTAATTGGCTATTTAAAATCTTGTTATGCTTAATAAAATTTTCAGAAACAGGCTCTCTACCCCTTCGAGGTAGGGGTAAGGTCTGCATACACACTACCCTGCCTAGACCCCACTAGTGGGGTTTCACTGGGTCGTTGTTGTTATGCTTAATAAATAAAATAATTGAGAAATATTTTCAATCAATACTTTTAATCATTTTGTTGCCCCATCTTTTAAAAAACTAACAGTGGTATCAAGAGCTTCATTGGTCTTATGGGATCTGTGAGTTCTTCCAAAAAATCATTTTCAAATCATTTTTAACCAATATCAGTTTTTAAACTCATTTTCAAACATGGCAAGCAGCAGTCTCTCTTTGAATGCCCCATAACTTTCACTGAAAAAAACTATCGGATTTGCTCAGTAAAATAAAATCATATCTTAAAACCTATGATTTATTGAATTACTCAAATGCATAATAGTCTTATGACACTCCGAAAGATTGTATTGACGTACTTCTCATGCACTGCTTTCATTTATATTAACCCATGACCAGATGGCATTATATACACGTATATATATATGTATATATATATGTATATGGGATATGAAAAAAGGTGACGATGTTATACTAACCACAGCCTAATCATCTGATATACGTTGATGATTTGCCCATAGTGGCCGAGATGATATGATGGGATGACCTCAGAGGCTTGATGATGTTATGAATGCATATACCCATGCATAGTATGACATTTATATGCATATGCATGATATTATAATATTAAATGATTCACACAGTTATTCAGATATACATGTTGGGTCTTTTACTCCATGTTTCACCATGTCTATTGTTTACTGATTTAAATTCCTTACATACTCGGTACTTTATTTGTAGTAACGTCCCTTTTGCTTGGGGATGTTGCATTTCATGCCCGTAGGTCCTGATATATAGGTTGAGAGTCCTCCAAGTAGGCTATTAGCTCAACGGAGGATGTTAGTGCGCTCCATTTGCTTTGGAGTTGCCTATATGGTTAGTATGATTTAGACATGTATTGATTGGTATGTCGGGGCTATGTCCCGGCCTTATGACGTTTATGTACTCTTAGAGGCTTGTGGAAATATTTCATGTATATGAAAGATTGTATGGCTTTGTCAGCCTATGTTTAGTATACGAGTGATTATTTTGGCCTTATAGGCCCGTACGTCACATGTATAAATCAGTATATCAAGTTGGGTCATTTTATGTCGAGTGTTCTCTCATGTTTTATTCTTGTTACCTCATACGACCCTTATGGATCATTTACCCATGTTGAAGCAATGAGAAAGATACGTTACGTTGGTACTCGGCTGAGTAAGGGCACCGGGTTCCCATCACAGCCCCTCGGTTTGGGTCGTAATAGAAGTGGTATCAGAGCAGTTCTGTCCTAGGGAGTCTACAAGCCATGTCTAGTAAAGTTTTCTTTATGGGTGTATCGTGCACCACACTTATAAGTAGGAGGCTATAGGGCATCTAGGACTATCACTCTTTCTTCCTACTCTAGATCGTGTAGTAGAACTCAATTGTAAGAACTCAATTTCTTAAACTCTATCTTATTCATAATACAACGATACCTAAATCCAAAAAGATGGTTGGTAAAAGATTGCATGTGGTTGTGGAAGAGTTGAGTCAGAGGAACTCGATTTTGCGTGATGTTTATGATGAGTAAATGTAAGGTCTTCAATATTTTATGTGTGTACTAAGACATGTAATCCTCTTGATAAAGATCCATAAGGCAGGAATATCTGTCCACCCCTATGGTGAAAGGCAATGATAGATTTAGAAGATAGACACAAAGTTCAATAAGTAAAAGAAACAAAATAAAGAAGGGTACGTGGCGCCCAGTTAATGAAGATTATCAGCATTTACGATTCAGGCAGAGGAATATAAGCCTTTTGAGTTACCTTCAACTATAATAGAGGTATGTACAATTGGCCACACCCATCTCACTTATGCCCTACGGGGGCTAACAGAAGTAGTATAAGAGAAAGACAGATATCAGGACCCGACTAGGGTTAGAGTGACTTAAAATAGTGGATGGATTATTTGTGTTAGTTGACATTTCCGAAGTATATTTAATATGTGCAAATGGATCTCCTCGTGAGATACCCATATGGTGCACTCTAAAATAGTACAACTAGATATGAGTGATACAAATATAGGCAGTGGAAGCCTAAAAGGGATAAATATTATCTTAGCATGGCTCCCGTCCCAAGTAGGGAGAGAATGTTAGGAAACCCGAAGAGCCAGTGGATGGAGCAAAGGGAAGCTAAAAAAAATAATATCTTGTTGATGTTTTCAGAATAAAGTGATAGACAGAAATGTTAGCAGGGAAATAAGAAGAAAGTTAATGAATCATTATGAGTAAGATGTGATACATGGATAACAATGACATATAAAAAAGATGACAGTATTACAGAGTTTATAGTCAAGTGAAGGAAAATCAAGAGGTGGCAGGCCTTGAGGTAACAAAAAATTATAGGTCATAAAGTCACATCCTCATTTCGAAAAATAAGTTTGTGACTCTAACGTGATTACCAAAAGGAAAAGTTAGACCTCAGAATAATAGAAATCATTATAGACTGGTGAACAAGATAAATTAAACATGAATTACGGGCTGAGTGATTTGATAATAGTCGGCATCATGAGAATTTCAGAGATTGCGTTCTGGCGATAATAGAATGGATGATAGAAGAATAACCTTTAAAGGTCATTCAGGAAGGCGCTTCCCTAAAGCAAGCAATGTGAGCAAAGTTAAGCTTAAGGGCTTGTATGTGCCAGTTACACTAGGTGTCTCCTTCGTGAGTAAGGAATTTTATTATCCTTGGTACAGAAGGATTACACTTTGTGGGACTATACTGGGTAGTTGTTGTTGTTGTTTGGTACAGAAGGATTACTGCAAGGCGAGTAAGGGTCATCGATGATGTGAAAAGATGCCGAAGATGAAGAGGTAAACCATCTATAAGTAGATCGTTGTAGCACTAAATCTTAGTACTCCCCTACAGGAGGGAATACGGGGTGATGTGGCATTAAGTCAGAATTAAGTGGTTCTAATAACTATCGAATAGTAAAGGGAGAATGCGGCAAAAATAAAAAAGGAATGGGATTGCACTTATCCAAATCCTAGAGATATGCTATGATTCCAGAACACTATGTAAGCACGACGTCAAGAAAATGAAGTAAGGGTTACTGCCCGAGATGTGTGCAAGAGGTAAGTTAAGACAAAGGGAATAACCCAAGAGGGATTATGCGGAATATAGATATGATAATGGACCAACTAACAGTTAGTAGTTGACTCAGGAAGAGTCTAGTTATGGCTAGACAAGAGGTTGCAGATAAATCAACAGATCATGCAAGATAAACGTAGAAAACCCTAACATAGGTAATTCAGTCTCGTAGGTAAAACAGTCAAAACTTTAGTTCAGAAGCAACTATACGAGCACATGAGCATGTAGGTAAGTAATTAAGGATAATTATAGGCGAGTACGAACATAAAAAATTATATTGGGTATACGATGTAATAAGCTCGCAGCTTTTCGAGGGTCAAAAGGTCTTCCCTAAGTACTACAATGAAAGACTAGCTGAGGAGATATGGAAGAAGGCTTCAACCTAAGCATAGTAACTTGAAGAAGAAATGGTCATGTAAAAATAGTCTCATTACATAATTGTGTGCACTCCAAAGGAAAGTGGCACCTACCGCGGCTAATGAACGGGAAGTAAAATCAAGAGTAATATTCGAGATCATACGAGTTGAATGAAGACTCTGACATGCGTGGGAACTAAGATAAGCTAAGTATGCATATAACAAGGGGGCAGAAAGACTAGGAAAGGTAATAACTTACGTTTAAAGAAAGCTGGGGAGGAACGAAAAGAATTATTCGATTAGTGATATAGAGTTAGTTACGTTATGAATGCACTTAAGAGTTCAAATTATTATCCATGCAGCATATATGTTGACAATCATACAGTCGTAGAAGATTCTGGTATAAGTCAAAAGAAAGAATTGAGCCTAGTCCATAGACAAATGATCAAATTGTTAGAAGATTGTATCATGGATATTCCATAACGTTCATGAAGGGCTAAAGTAATACCTAATATCATGAGCCACAAATTGGAAGATAGCTTAAGCCTACATAAAGGTTGATCAGATGGAAAAGGAAATTAAAGAGTTACATCAACTAAGTAAATCAGGAATCTGATTATTGGACCTAGAAAATTATAGTCATCATGATTGAGAACATCACACGATCACTCTTAATAACAGAGGTACAAGAGAGATATTATAGTATCCATATTCTATAACGTCTCCACGATAGAGCCAGTTAGAAAAGTAACAGCCTCATAAGAAGTCAGTATGAAGCTCCCACCAGATTGTGTAAGCACCAAAGGTGCAAGTATTATAATAGAGATTCAAGTTGTGGATATGAATTACACATTTATGGAAGGGAGATCATGAAAGAGATAGAAGATATGATGCGAGAGTTTAAGGTAAGTAAGGTAAATGTGAAGAACGTATGAGATATTCAGGTGCAGAAGATTGTGAATAATCCATACTTAAGATTAAGGATGTTCAAAACCGAACCGAAACCATTAGCCGAACCGAACCGAACCGATGGCTTATTGGCTTATTTGTATCGGATTGTTGGGGTAATTGTAAGGCCCCGTAAAATTTTGTGCTCAAAACCTAGTAGCTCGTAGTGCTAAGATCCGAATATGTGTTAGGGTTCAGACCCTTTTTACTGATTTTGCACTTAAGAATCAAGAATTAAAATTTTCCAGAAAATTGCCATTTTGCGGTCCAGAATGCGGTCGCAGATCAGGTATGCTGACTGCATTTCTGCCGCAGAGTTAACCAGTGAGTTAGTCGAAATTGATGTTGAAAATGTGATCTATTATGCGATCGCATAATCAATATGCGGACCACATAATCGTCGCATAAATTCCTCGAGGATTTGTGAAGGTCAATTCTGCGGTGCATTATGCGACCGCATAACAGAAATTCGGACCGCATTCCTGTCGCAAACCCAGGCAGAGAAGTCAGATTTTAGGAGCACTTCTGCGGTCCATTATACGGACCGCATTTCCACTCTGCGATCGCAGAGTGCGACCGCAGACCCGACTCGGCTCCAGATTTTCTAAATTTTCAACCCGATATCTTCTTTAATAGAACACCCCAACCCTTCATTTTTACACATTTTCCTGACAAAACTAGAGAGAAGGGAGAGAGGGTTCTTTGAGAGAGAAAGTCTCTTCTTTATCAATTTGATTTTCCAACGTCGCCCAGGCCCGGAAATTCTTGAGTATTATCTTCATCTCCATTCTTGCAGGTAAGGTTCCCAACCTTTTTTCATTGATTTTCAAATTTAAATAAAAGAGGGGATTCTCATGAATTGATTCTTGAAAATGGAAATCTAGTAAGAGTAATTAGGTGGGAGTAAAGAATTGTGTAAAGGAGGGTTGATAACCTAAATATGTTCGGGTAGTAATTGTGAACTTTGATTCTAAGAAATATGTATTAATTTGTGCACTAGATTGACGTTGCCAGGCTTTTTGGTAAAGTTGGAAGTAGATATTAAAAAGGGAATTTGGCTCCAGGTATGTATGACTAACCTTGATCCTTGTAGAATCGCCTTGTTTGGCGTACGAATGTTTGGTATGTGATATCTACGTGGCTTATTCATGAAAATTATTGTGACTGGTATGATTGTGACTGTTGTGAAATTCTTGTAATTGGTTTGATTGAGTGTTGTGGTTAAGTCTCCCGATATAATGGTGCAAGTAACTGGCAATAAACTAAATGCGTGATTGTGAAAGTGTTATGTGGTAAGAGTGGAGAAACAAATGATGGAAGAAAATCGTGAATGATGCAACTGGAATAACTGTGATAACCACATCTATGGCTTATTGTAGGAAATTGTCGTTGTAATGTAAAGCACATGTGAGTTGTTGGATATGAAGGAAAATAGTATTGATGGTTGTGAAAATACTAGTAAATTATTGTTGCTATTTCTTAAGAAGTGTTGTTGTTGATCCTTGTGAATTGTTGATTGTTGTTATGTGTTGTTTGTGAATTGTGACTATACAGTGGGATCGGGTTTCCCGCCGCAACACGAAGTTATAAGGTGTGGGTTGTGGTGATAAGGGTGACCGAGTTAATAAGGGTGGACGAGCTAATAAGGGTGGAAAAGTGATCGAAATCACTATTGAAATAAACATTTGAGCAAATTGTGAAATCATTGGTGTGGAATTGTGGAAGGTGGAAAACAGGAGAGATTGAAAACTTGTTTGGCTTGATTGTTCCTTTCCTTGTGCATTTGATTGTTGTTTCTATTACTGTTACCTACTTGTATATGGCTTGAGTTTACTTAGAGCAAGTTTGTTCATACATACCAGTACAATTCAAGTGTACTGACGTCCCTTTTCCCGGGGGCGCTACATTCGTGTTATGATTGTAGGTGGATCCATAGCAGGTACTCCAGTCCACCGACCGTAGCTCTTCATCACTTCCCGCCAGCTGAATTGGTGAGCCCCTTTTCTTTCGGGGCCCTGCGTGGCACATGTCGTTTCTGTTTTGGAATCTCATTTTGGTATTTGTATAAGGTATAGCCAGAGCCTTGTTACCGGCAAGTACTATATCATCCCTTTTTCATGTTTAGAGGCTCCGTAGACAAAAATGTGAGTCACGAACTTACGTAATATGTATCTTGCACGTTGGGCTATGTAAAGTTGTAAACCTCATTAAGTGACTATGTATGTTTTGTAATAAAAAGGTATTTTGTCCGAAAATGGTTATTTCTCTTGGCTAATAAGTAATGCAGAATGCGGGGTAACTCGTGGGGTAGGAGAGGCATTCAGGTCCGCTTGACTGGGGCTACCTGATCGAGCACCGGTCACGTTCCTCGAATTCGGGGCGTGACAGTAATGGATGGTAAACAGATTGAGATTTTATAATTAACAGCTTAACGGTTTAGGAACGGATTACTCAATTTTCTTATCAGATAAACTGTTAACCCGTTAACAATTTTTATATTTATACTTTCACCGCTATGCGGTCGCTTAAGATATCAGCTTATTTCATTGAATGGATTGTCAAGATAATGGCACACCCTTTTTCGCATCATGTTATCATATCCGTAGCAGTAGTCTATAAAGGTATCAGGAAAAGAAAATATTGAACAAAAAATATTTTTAGCATAAAAGTAAGAATTCTAATTACCACTAGCTACCAGTTCATCCAAAATAACCAACTTTGGATCTCCAATAAGGGCTATACCACTGAGTCATTGTTTTGTTCCTCCACTATAACTACAAGATCTCATTTAGCTGCCACCTTTGTGTTTTTTGACTTGGCTAATAGTTTCTCTACAATATGTTTTTAATATTCTATTTGACTTAGCCGATAAATCGTCCTTTAACCGTCCAATAATTATTAATCCGATACCAATTCGCCCATTGTCTTATTGGATGGCTAGCGGATTACTATATTTATAATTCGATAACCGATAGGCCGAACCGTTAAGCGTAATTATCCGCCCGATCCGCCCGATAAGTACCCCTACTTAAGATAGAAATCCAGAAGCGCTAAGACTCAATATCCAGGAATGATAACGGCGTCGTCAATGGCATATCTCGCAACCTATGGTTTCTAGGTATCAACAGGCCTTGTTACGAGAGTAAAGGAGAGTTAGAGACGATGCGATGTCTTGCTTGATGTTCCAGAATAACACAAGGAAATCTATGGTGCAATCAAGTTGAAGGAAGGTTGCGATTAGTATAAATAGACATGTTCATAAGATAAAGTATGGTAAAACGACAAGGTGTTAGGAAGACAAGGTGAGAATAAGAAAGGGCGAGTGAGAAGGTGACGAGAATGGATAAGTCCTCGGGATTAAGCCCAAGAAAATAAGAGAGCCGATGGTTTCTCTAAGTTATAGAAAGCTCAATATAGCCTGAATAAACTCAAATGAGTCTATGACTAGTAGCATCTAGAAGAGATGGAATGTTGCCCCGGTAGTAGAATAAGAGTAGATAAAGGATGACGTTTGGGCCTTCAATTGAGTAATGATTTGAAGAGGATTTTATGAATTATGCGGGATTAAAATACCCGTGTAAGGTGAATCAACAATAGATGGATAAAATTTCAACAACATGAGATGAGATTAGGCCGTCATTCTTAAGATGAATAGTAATGAAGAAGTATTAAAGGACTTATATTCATACATATAGGATAAGCAACAAGAGTAACCCGGAGTTTAGTAGCAGGCCTCAGTAACGATAAACCGAAGTAAGAGTTATGACATAATACAACCTACCTAGATGCAGTAAGGTCATACAGATGGATAAACGAGTCTATAAAATAAGATATAGCAATATTCGTAAGTTCAACAAAGTACCGAGCGAAGAACTTCAGTATACCTATAGATGCCCAGAGAGACATCTTATCAAGAACTGTATATGTTTAAAAATTGAGGCCTAGAGATTGGCTAAAAGCTGAAGAAAAAGGAGGAGGAGAGTCGCATAGGCACATTTACAAGGTCAGAGTCGTACAGACTGCATGATAGAAGGTAGAAACATTTACGAGATTGGAAGAATTCCGACCACAAATCGTGGTATGAGAAAGAGGCCTAAAAGGGGGAATGCCCTGGTCATTGGAATTATTCACAGAACAATTTCCTAGATAGCAAAGAGAGTACTAAAATATTCGGAAGATATAGGTTATGAAAATGATAAGTGCATCAATCAACACTCGAGGATGAATGTTCCGGGGGGGGGGATAATGTTACACCCCCTGTTTTTGTACGTAAAAGTACGCCATAAGTAAATTGATGGAAGTTCGGGAATGAGATTATTTTGAGATTATAAGCATTATGCTATTTCAAACAAGTGATGAGTAAATTCGTGAAGGTGAGAGGATAAACAAATCAAAGAAATAAATTTCGTCGAAGTTTAACATTTTGAGATAAAATACAGACCAAGCTATAATATCTGGTATTTATGGACTAAGTGTCATACAAGATACCACATGATCACGATAATAAGATAAATAAAGTATGCTAAAAGGGAGTACTTTAATTATGTGGGTAATTAATTAATTATTAGTTAATATGAGATTAATAAGTTAATCAAGAGATTAGTGGATAATTAATTATAATTTTGGATAAGGTTAGAGAAAGACCAACATGGAAGCCAAGAGAATTATGTAAATGTGACTCTTTGTCCAGGGGCTAGGTGTCATATTTAGGGGTTTTGTTGCTAAGTCATCCTCTAAAGTGGGGCCCACTCAAATAAGATAAAAATTCAATATCCCTAATTCATTAAATGGAGATGGGTTAAGTGATTCAACAGTGGTAACAGATGGGATTTCAATAATCTCATATGAAGCCTTATAATGCTACGTCAATGGGATTTTGCGATTCTAATGGAGTACGGTGCAATCTTTCTCAAGAATATCATGCGGATTTTCCCCTACTTCGATTCGCCGTTATGTGATTTGTCGCTATTGACATGTGTTAGAGGGATTTTCAAGAGAATCGGCTCAGGTATGTTAAGGCTATCCCTTCTTTTTTTTTGGCATGATCCATACGATACAAACGAAACTAACAAATGCACAACTTCCATAAATGACTATTTTCATAGAAATACTAGAGGTTCCTATGTTCATGATTCCCAATTGTCTTATTATTCTATCGTCTGTTTACGGGTCTCAGAAAATACGTAAGTTGATAAAGTTTATTTCATGATATTACTCAAAGGCATAATAGTCTTATGACACCCCGAAAGATTTTATTGACGTACTTCTCATGTATTGCATTTATTTACATTGACCCATGACCAGATGGAGTTATATACGTGTATATACACACACACACATACACACATATACATATATATATATATATATATATATATATATATATATATATATATATATATATATATATATATATATATATAT
>MU731466.1:5462-36931 GCA_026770625.1 Nicotiana glauca
GGGGGGGGGGGGGGGGTTCTTGGGCCGAAATAACCTTGTCCTAGCCGAAGTTGGAGAAGTTTTCCGTCACCAGCGTCCATCCCAGCGCTAGGTGCCATCCCTGGAGCTGGTAAATTGCACATTCTGTCTGGGGCACCACAGGTAGCGTGGGGCGCTGCCTGTGGCACTGAAAATTCAACTTTTTCTTTTTTAGTCCGTTTTGATTCTACTCTCGCACCTTTCGTCCCGGATCAGTCCTACATATAAAAACACCTCAAATTAATATAAATCAACACATTTTACATCCTTAATCCATGAAACAAAAGTAAAACATGAGGCGATATATATACACTTTAAGCTAAATATCAACACCCCACAATTAAACTCTTGCTCATCCTCGAGCAACTCGACTATCAATTTTTCCTTCTCTTTATTTTCGAATTTTTCTTTTTTTTCTTCTTTCAACTAGTCTTTTTCCTTTTTCAATTTCCGCCAGTGGTGTATTCTTTCACAAAACAAGTGCCTCTTTCTTTTTCCATTGATTCCCCTCAAACGCCACCCCCACACTTAGTCCTTACTTCTTCAAGTGCTCATTTTACAATTAAAGTGCCATAAGAAGTAATAGGATCAAAATAATGTCAATTAAGAATAAATGGGGTATAGGCTCGTAATGTGGGCGCCAAATAAAAGTCTATAGGTTCAAAAGAGTTTACTAGGGATATATTTTATTTGTGATAAGAATTTAAGCTTAAATAAAAATCAAAGAAGGCCTAAAATTATTTTTTAAACTGAGCATTGCCTAAAATTTTGCTTCACTCACATACCGGGCAAGTTCTAGACTCAATCACAATAAGATGGACTACACAAAATCTCACTTCATACATGGCACATGACTTACTAAGGACTGTCTCATTCCGACTCTCAAACACTGCAAGTATTAATGGAGCCACAAGATATTAAGCGTTAAGCACAACGTGAATATAAGTCAAGCAAAAGAGACATAGACGTCACAAAAAAGGCCATCCAATTTCATCAAGACATCATGAACAATTTCAAAATATTGGGAAGATACTCTACATGCCAAAGCTTAAATATGCTACTATCAAACAAGTCAAAGGAGACTAAGTTCATCAATCTTCCTCCTTTTATTATCCAAATTCCTAACCTACTGTAAATAATAAAAAAAAACAACTACCAGGTTCAAACTACATCCCATAGAAAAGAATCGATGCACAAAGAAAAACCTGTGATGACCCGAGTGGTAATCTTATAATTTAAAACTAAATTCTGTGTACCGAGGCCTTTAAAAGCTCATTTTAACCCTTCTCAATTTGCGTCCGTAGTCCGTATGTATTTTCGGAAAGCTTTTGTGTTGAAAGTTGATAAAAATAGGGATTTTCGATTAAAAACTTCATTTGAGTTGACTTTGGTCAACATTTTTGGCAAATGGACCAGATTCGTGTTTTGACAATCCCGGTGGGTCTGTATCAAAATATGGGACCTGGGCATATGCCCGAAATCGAATTCGGAGATCCCTAGTCCGAGTTATGAATTTTTGTTAAAAATTGTAAGTCTTAAAATTTAATGGTTTTTAAGAAATTGTTAATGTTTGATCTTATTGGTATCGGGTCTGTATTTTGGTTTGGGAGCTCGGTACAAGTTCAATATAATATTTAAGTCATGTCTGTGAAATTTGGTGAGAACGGAGTTGTTTTGACGTGATTCATTTGTCCGGTTAAGAAAATAGAAATTTCAAAGTGTCCTTGAGAATTTCATTTGATTTGGTGCTAAATTCGTAGTTCTAGGTATTATTTAGGCGATTTGATTGTGCGAGCAAGTTCTTATGATGTTTTAAGACGTGTGTGCATGTTTGGTTTGGAGCTCCGAGGGCTCAGGTGAGTTTCGGATAGGCTACAGAGTGAAAATAGGAGTTAGAACACTGCTGCTATTGTTGCAGGCATTGGACCTCACAAATGAAAGGTCAATAATCGCATTTGCGATCTTAGAAGAGTTCCCATTTGTTAGCTTCTCATTGCAAATGCAAAGAGAAGCTGGGCTAGCTTACGTTCTCAAATGCGAACATTCCTTTGCATTTGCGATGGGCACAGAGGGAGGCAACCTTCGCAATTGCGATCATTTGATCGCATTTACGACCAGCGTAGTTGCATTTGCAAACTTTTCTCCGCATTTGTGAAGAAGGCAGGACTGTGGGAATCTTCACAAATGCGATGGATTTCTCGCATTTGCGAGCTTCGCATTTGGGAAACCCAAGTCGCATTTGCGACGTCTGCAGCTGGTAAAAGAAACAAGAAACCCTCTAAGCGATTGAAACAAGAAACCCTCTAAGCGATTTTCTAAAGACCACTTCTTCCCCAAATCATAGGTAAGTGATTCTTAACTCGTTTCTTTCAATCTTTCACTTCATTTTACAAGATTTTAACCTAAAATCTAAGATTTTCATGGTGGAATTAGGGATTTTTGGGTAGAAACTAGGGATTTTGAGATTTGGGAATTTAGACCTCAAATTGAGGTTGGATTCCAAAACCAATTATATATCCGGGCTCCGGGGTGAACGAGTAATCGGATTTTAGTTCGAATTTAAGGTCTGGGTGTTGACTTTTATTGACTTTTTCAAAAATGGCCTAAATTGAATTCCTTGCGATCGTGGGTAGTTCCTAAGGCTTAAATTGAATTGTTTGGCTGGTAATTTGCTAGATTTTATTGGTCTGGAGGCTTGTGTGAAGGAAAAAATGGTGATTGAGCTTTGAGTTTGGCCGTCGGAGCGAGGTAAGCGTCGTGGTTAACCTTGGCTTGAGGGATTAGGTATTATTTGCCTACTTGCTACGTGTTTGGATATTGAGTACAACGTATAGGTGAGGTGACGAGTACCTATGTATTGTTGTCGAGTCATAGCATTTGAGTGAGTCTTATTCTTGTAAATGTTGTATTCTTTGATCACATTGTTCATGTTTAGACTAGCTATTCGATGTGTTGTGCAATTTCTTATAATGTTTTACTGAATTTTGTATTGATTGAGTATTGACTCAAAGTTGAGGTTGGTATTGTGGAACTAAGTATTGAAGTAAGATTTGTTCTTGATATTCCTATCTCCCTGGTTTCATTGTTCATTGTTTTGGTGAGGGGGAGTGTTAAAGCACGAAGGGTGATGCCGTGCAATATTTTGTGAGTGAGTGATAAATCACGAAGGGTGATGCCGTGCATGTTTCTATTATTTATTATGGTGAGGTTGAGTGTAAAAGCACGAAGGGTGATGCCGTGCACGTTTCTATTATTTTATCTGGTGAGGTTGAGAGTGAAAGCACGAAGGGTGATGCCGTGCATGTTTCTATTATTTATTATGGGGAGGTTGAGTGTAAAAGCACGAAGGGTGATGCCGTGCATGTTTCTATTATTTATTATGGGGAGGTTGAGTGTAAAAGCACGAAGGGTGATGCCGTGCATGTTTCTATTATTTATTATGGGGAGGTTGAGTGTAAAAGCACGAAGGGTGATGCCGTGCATGTTTCTATTATTTATTATGGGGAGGTTGAGTGTAAAAGCACGAAGGGTGATGCCGTGCATGTTTCTATTATTTATTATGGGGAGGTTGAGTGTAAAAGCACGAAGGGTGATGCCGTGCATGTTTCTATTATTTATTATGGGGAGGTTGAGTGTAAAAGCACGAAGGGTGATGCCGTGCATGTTTCTATTATTTATTATGGGGAGGTTGAGTGTAAAAGCACGAAGGGTGATGCCGTGCATGTTTCTATTATTTATTATGGGGAGGTTGAGTGTAAAAGCACGAAGGGTGATGCCGTGCATGTTTCTATTATTTATTATGGGGAGGTTGAGTGTAAAAGCACGAAGGGTGATGCCGTGCATGTTTCTATTATTTATTATGGGGAGGTTGAGTGTAAAAGCACGAAGGGTGATGCCGTGCATGTTTCTATTATTTATTATGGTGAGGTTGAGTGTAAAAGCACGAAGGGTGATGCCGTGCACGTTTCTATTATTTTATCTGGTGAGGTTGAGAGTGAAAGCACGAAGGGTGATGCCGTGCACTTTCCTTTAATGTGTTTACCCTTTTCTATCTGTTTAAGGTATATTGATTGATCATGTTCTCAATTCCGTTGTAATTCTTTGTCTTGTAATACCCTCAACATGCCCAATATTTCTTGCCTTGTTTCTTTAGTTGTTGTTATTAGTGTATATGTATTGATAAACTAAACAGGTTTGTTTGGGGGTGTCTTGTCCTAGCCTCATCACTACTTTACCGAGGTTAGACTAGAAACTTACCAGTACATGGGTCGGTTATACTAATACTGCACTCTGTACTTTCTGTGTAGATTTTGGTACTGCGCCGTGTTGACCCGAGTTGAGCTGTTGACTTCAATCTCATAGGAGACCTAAGGTAGATCTGCTGGAGTTCGCGGACTCTGGAGTCCCCTTCCAGTTATTTCAGTTTACTATTTCTTTTAACTCGAAAGCAGTTGTACTTTCTTTCAGCTACTTATTTGTAGTGACTCTTAGAAGTTCGTGTATATGACACCAGATTCTGAGTAGTTGTGTATAACTATTTGGGTTATTATAAAATTCCGCACTCTTTTAATCTATTATGGTTTAATTGTTTTTATTTACTGAATTGTTTAAAAGTTAGTGTATTAATCTCTAATTGTTGGCTTGCCTAGCAACTGAAAGGTTAGGCACCATCACGGTCCCGATGGTGGGAAATCCGGGTCGTGACTAGTTGGTACCAGAACACTTGGTTTGCTTAGGTCTCACCATTCATGAACAGGCTTTGTAGAGTCTTAGGGATCGGTACGGAGACGTCTGTACTTATATCCCAGAGGCTACAGAGTTTAGGAACAATACCACTTCTATTTTTCTCTGTCATGGGATTTTGTTCTCTCAGTGCTAATCGAACTCTTCTATTCTTGTTCGTTCATAGATGGCGAGAACACGTACCATGTCTTCAGTTGAGCAGCAGCCAGAGTCCCCAGTAGCAGCTCCTACGAGGGGCAAAGGTCGAGGCCGAGGCCATGCCAGAGGCCAAGTCAAGGGTAGGGCCCAGCCCATAGCTCGAGCCGTAGCACCAACGGCGGAGCCTCAGGTGGAGTTTGATGAGAAGGCTCCAGCCTAGACCGTTCCAGTGGGATCAGCTCAGGTCCTAGAGGGTTTCATTCCTACCCCCGTTCTTCAGGATGCTTTGGTCCGTTTGGTGGGCCTTATGGAGAGTGTCGCTCAGACAGGCACTTTTCCCATGGCACCAGCCGGCTCCCGGGTTGGAAGAGGAGCACAGACTCCTGCTACGCACACTCTTCAGCAGATGGCTCCCCAGTACCATACTCCAGCAGCTCAGCCAGTTGGAGTAGTTTAGCTAGTTGTTGCGGCACAGGCTGCTGGTGGATCAGATATGTCCTCCGAGAGCTTATTGAGATTGGAGAAGTTCACTAAGCTCTTTCCAGTTCATTACAGTAGGGCACCTTCTGAGGACCCACATGATTATCTTGACTGCTTCCATGAAGTGATGCGGAACATAGGGATAGTGGGACGAATGGGGTCGATTTTGCTGTGTTCCAGATAATGATATTTCTTGAGAAGTTCCTTCCTATTACACTAAGAGAAGACCATCGCAGGCAGTTCAAGCATCTCCAGCAGGGCAGTATGACCATCACTCACTACGAGACCCATTTTGTTGATTTGTCCCGTCATGCTCTTCTTATACTTCCTATCGAGAGAGATAGAGTGAGGAGGTTTATTGAGGGACTCGCTCAGCCTATCAGATTGCAAATGGCTAAGGAGACTGGAAGCAAGATTTCTTTTCAGATTGCTGCCAATGTTGCCAGGCGAGTCGAGATGGTTTTAGCTTAGGGGAGTGGTCAGGGGTCTAACAAGAGGCCTCGTTACTCTAGTGGATTCAGTGGGGCCTCATCTGGAGGCCAGGGTACTTTTGGCAAAGGCCATACTCCCAGGCCGTTTCATTCAACACTCCAAGCATCCCACGGTGCCCTAGGTGGTCGTGGCCCTCAGATACATTATTCCGACTAGCTAGCCTATAATGGACCACCAGCTCCTATTAGTGCACCTCCATTCCAGAGTTTTCAAGGTGGTTACTCCAGTCGAGAGGGTCATTTCCAGGGTCAGCAGTCACAGCATCCGAGATCTTATTATACTTGTGGTGACCTGAGGCATATTGCTTAGATTTTGCCCTCGTGCATCGAGCAGTTCTCATCAGCAGGGTTCTCGTGCCATGGTTCTAGCACCAGGTGCTTCACCGCCCGCTCAGCCAGCTAGGGGCAGGGGTGAGATAGCCAGAGGTGATGGTCAGGCCATTAGAGGTAGAGGTCAGGCTCTTAGAGATGGAGGCCAGCCAGCTAGGGCCCGCCCTAGAAATGCAGTCCAGAGTGGTGTAGCCCAGCCCTGATGTTATGCTTTTCCAGCCAGACCTGAGGCTGAGTCATCCGATGCTGTTATCATAGATATTCTTTCAATTTGCAGTAGAGATGCTTCAGTTCTATTTGATTCGGGGTCTACTTTCTCTTATGTGTCATCTTACTTTGCTTCATATTTGATTATGCCTAGAAATTCTTTGTACCCCTATATATGTGTCCACATCTATGGGGGATTCTATTGTTGTAGATCATGTCTATCGTTCGTGTGTGGTTATTATTGGGGGTCTTGAGACCAGTGTAGATCTTCTACTCCTCGATATGGTTGATTTCGATGTTATTTTGGAGATGTATTAGCTACCATCTTATCATGATATATTGGACTGTGATGCCAAGATAGCAACATTAGTCTTGCCGGGGTTGCCTCGATTAGAGTAGAGAGGGACTCCTGGTCATTCTACTAGCAGGGTTGTCTCTTATATGAAGGTTTAGCGTATGGTCGAGAATGGGTGTCTAGCTTATGTTCGTGATCCTAGTGCAGAGATTCCTTCCATGGATTCATGCCAATTTTTTGAGAGTTTCATAGGTATTTCCTATAGACCTGCCGAGGATGCCACCCGACTGGGATATTGATTTGATTTCGGGCACCCAGCCCATATCTAATTTGCCGTATCGTATGGCCCCTCTAGAGTTGAAAGATTTGAAAGAATTGTTGCAGGATTTGCTTGATAAGGGCTTTATTAGACCTAGTGTCTCGCCCTGGGGCACACCTGTGTTATTTGTAAAGAAGAAAGATGGGTCGATGAGGATGTGCATTGATTGTTAGCAGTTGAACAAATTCACCATAAAAAATAAGTATCCATTGTCGAGGATTGATAAGTTATTTGACCAGCTTCAGGGTGCAAAGGTATTTTTAAAGATCGATTTGAGGTCGGGATACCATCAATTAGGATTAGGGTATCCGATGTCCTTAAGAAAGCTTTTTGGACTCGGTATGGGCATTATGAGTTTCTAGTGATGTCATTTGGGCTGAAAAATACCCCAACATCATTCATGGATTTGATGAACCGGGTATTCAATTCCTATCTAGATTCCTTTGTGATTGTTTTTATTGATGATATCTTGATCTATTCCCACAGTCGAGAGGAGCATGAGCAGCATCTTTGGGTCGTTCTTCAGATTCCGAGAGACAGACATTTATATGCTAAGTTTTCAAAATGTGAGTTTTGGTTGAGTTCAGTTGCCTTCTTTGGTCACGTTGTATTAGCATAGGGTATTCAGGTGGATTCTAAGAAGATTGAGGCACTCAATAACTGGCCTAGACCCATATTAGCTACAGAGATCCAGAGTTTCTTGGGATATATGGGTTATTACCGTCGGTTTATGGAGGGGTTCTCATTTATAACAGCCCCATTGACCAGATTAACCCAGAAGGATACCCCATTTAGATGGTCGGATGAGTGTGAGGCAAGCTTCCAGAAGCTCAAGACAGCTTTGATTACGACGTCGTTATTGGTGTTACCCACAAGTTCAGGATCTTATATGGTATATTACGGTGCATCCCGAGTTGGACTGGTGCGGTATTGATGCAGGATGGCAAGGTTATTGCATATGCTTTGAGACACCTAAAGGTTCACGAGAAGAATTACCATGTTCATGATCTAGAGCTGGCAGCCATTGTTTATGGATCATCAGAGTTTGCAGTACTTGTTCAAGCAGAAAAAAGCTCAATTTGAGGTAGAGGAGATGGTTGGAGCAATTGAAAGACTATGATATCACCACCTTGTATCATCTTGGGAAGGCCAATGTGGTGGCCCATGCTTTAAGTAGGAAGTCAGCTAGTATGGGCATCCTTTCGTACATTCCAATCGGTGAGAGACCGTTTGCATTAGATGTTCAGGCTTTGGCCAATCAGTTCGTGAGGTTGGATGTTTTTTTATCTCAATCGTGTTCTAGCTTGTACGGCCGCTCGATCTTCATTGTTTGAGCGCATCAGGGAGCGGCAGTATGATGACCCTCATTTGCTTGTCCTTAGGGACACAATGCGGCACGGAGATGCCAAGCAAGTTACAGTTGGAAATGATGGAGTTTTGAGGATGCAGGGTTGTGTTTTTGTGCCTAATATAGATGTACTTCGTGAGTTGATTCTAGATTAGGCCCATAGTTCCCAGTAATCTATTCATCCGGGCGCTGCCTAGATGTATCAGGACTTGCGACAACATTATTGGTGGAGGAGAATAAAGAAAGGTGTAGTGGCATATGTGGCTCGGTGTCTAAATTGTCAGCAATTAAAGTACGAGCATCAGAGACCTGGTGGTTTGCTTCAGAAGATAGAGATTCCTGAGTGGAAGTAGGAGCGTGTCACTATGGATTTTGTTGTTGAACTCCCATGGACTTAGAGGAAGTTCGATGTAGATTGGGTTATTGTGGATAGACTGACCAAGTCAGCGCATTTCATTCCTATGGCAGTTTCCTATTCTTCAGAGCTTACGGTGTGCCCATGTCTATCATTTCTAATCGAGGTACGCAGTTTACCTCGCATTTCTGGAGGGCAGTACAACGTGAGTTGGACATGCAGGTTGAGCTGAGCATAACATTTCATCCTCAGAAGGACGGGCAGTCCGAGTGTACTATTCAGATATTGGAGCATATGCTCCGCGCATATGTTATTGACTACGGAGGCTCATGGATCAGTTCTTGCCGCTTGCTATAATAACAACTATCAGTCGAGCGTCGAGATGACTCCCTATGAGGCATTATATGGTAGGCGGTGTCGATTGCCAGTTGGATTGTTTAAGCCGAGTGAGGCTCGGTTATAATCATTTAGGATAGACTTCACGCAGCTTAGTCCAGGCGGAAAAGTAATGCCGATCGTAAGGTTCATGATGTTGCATTCATGGTCGGAGAGAGGGTATTGCTCTGTGTGTCATCCATGAAGGGTGTAATGAGATTTGGGAAGAAGGGCAAGTTAAGCCCTAGGTACATCGGGCCTTTTGAGGTTCTTGATCGAGTGGGAGAGGCGGCTTACAGACTTGCGTTGCCACCCGGTTTATCAGCGGTCCATCCAGTATTACATGTGTCCATTCTTTAGAAGTGTCATGGTGATCCATCTCACATGTTAGACATCAGCACTGTCAAGTTGGACAAGGATTTGACCTACGAGGAGGAGCCGGTAGCCATTCTAGACCAAGAGGTTCATCGGTTGAGATCGAAGAGTTATCCTTTAGTTCGAGTGTAGTGGAGAGGTGAACCTGTTGAGGTAGCTATCTGGGAGTCTGAGTCCGATATGCGGAATAGATATCCCCACCTTTTTCCTAGCTCCGGTACTTTTCTATGTCCGTTCGAGGATGAACGGTTGTTTTAGAGGTGGAGAATGTGATGACCTGATAGTCATCTTATGATTTAAAACCAAATTATGTGTTCCAAGGCCTTTAAAACCTCATTTTATCCCTTCTCGATTTGTGTGCGCAGTCTAGACATGTTTTCGGAAAGCTTTTGTGTTGAAAGTTTATAAAAATAGGAATTTTTGATTAAAAACTTTATTTGAGTTGACTTCGGTCAATATTTTTGGTAAACAGACCCGGATTTATATTTTGACAGTCTCGATGGGTCCGTATCGAAATATGGGATCTGGGCGTACGCCCGAAATCAGATTCGAAGGTCTCCAGCCCGAGTTATGAATTTTTGTTGAAAATTGTAAGTCTGAAAATTTAATGGTTTTGAGAAATTGTTAATGATTGATGTTGTTGGTATCGGGTCCGTATTTTGGTTCCGGAGCCCGGTATAGGTTGAATATAATATTTAAGTCATGTATGTGAAATTTGGTGAGAAACGAAGTTGGTTTGACATGATTCGGACAATCGATTGAGAAAATAGAAATGTCAAAGTGTCCTTGAGAATTTCATTTGATTTGGTGCTAAATTCATAGTTCTAGGTGTTATTTTAGCGATTTGATCGCGCGAGCAAGTTCGTATGATGTTTTAAGTCTTGTGTAGCATGTTTGGTTTGGAGCCCCGAGGGCTCGGGTGAGTTTCGGATAGACTACGAAGTGAAAATAGGAATTAGAACACTGCTGGTTTTTGTTGTAGGTCTCGGACCTCGCACAAGCAAGGTCAATCATCGCATTTTCAATCTCTGAAGAGCTCGCATTTGCGAGCTTCTCATCACAAATTGCGATGAGAAGCTGGGCCAACTTATGTTCGCAAATGCAAACATTCCTTTGCATTTGCGATTGGGACAGGGGGAGGCAACCTTCGCTATTGCGATCATTACATTGCACTTGTGACCAACTTAGTTCGCATTTGTGAATTTTTCTTTGCATTTGCGAAGAAATCAGGACTCTGGGAATCTTTGCATATGCAATGGATTTCTCGCATTTGGGGCTTCGCGTTTGCCCCTGTCGTATTTGCGACAACTGCAGCTGGTAAAACTTGACTTAGACGGGATTTTTGCTCATTTTTCGAAACTTTCAAAACAAGAAACCCTCTAGGAAATTTTCCAAAAACCACTTCTTCCCCCAAATCATAGGTAAGTGATTCTTAACTCGTTTCTTTCAATCTTTCACTCTATTTTACAAGATTTCAACCTAGAATCTAAGATTTTCATGGTGGAATGGGGAATATTTGGGTAGAAACTAGGGATTTTGAAATTTGGGGATTTAGACCTCAAATTAAGGTCGGATTCCAAAATAAATTTTATATCCGAGCTCGGGGGTGAATGGGTAATCAGGTTTTTGCCCGAATTTTGAGTTTGGACCAAGCGGGTCCGGGTGTTGACTTTTGTTGACTTTTTCAAAAATGGCCTAAATTGAATTCCTTGCAATTGTGGGTAGTTCTTAAGGCTTATATTGAATTGTTTGGTTGGTAATTTGATAGATTCTATTAGTCCGGAGGCTTGTGTGAAGGGAAAAGCAGTGATTGAGCTTTGAGTTTGGCCGTTGGAGCGAGGTAAGTATCGTGGCTAACCTTGGCTTGAGGGATTAGGTATTATTTTCCTACTTGCTACGTGTTTGGAAGTTGAGTATAACGTATATGTGAGTTGACGAGTACCTATGCGTTGTTGTCGAGTCATAGCATTTGAGTGAGTCTTATTCTTGTAAATATTGTATTCTTTGATCACATTGTTCATGTTTAGACTAGCTATTCGATGTGTCTAGCAATTTCTTATCATGTTTTATTGAATTTGGTATTAATTGAGTATTGACTCAAAGTTGAGGTTGGTATTGTGGAACTAAGTGTTGAAGTAAGATTTATTCATGATATTCCTATCTCCCCGTTATCATTGTTCATTGTTTTGATGAGGGAGAGTGTTAAAGAACGAAGGGTGATGCCGTGCAATATTTTGTGAGTGAGTAATAAAGCACGAAGGGTGATGTCGTGCATGTTTCTATTATTTATTATGGTAAGGTTGAGTGTAAAAGCATGAAAGGTGATGCCGTGCACGTTTCTATTGTTTTATCTGGTGAGGTTGCGAGTGAAAGCATGAAGGGTGATGCCATGCACTTTCCTTTACTGTGTTTACCCGTTTCTATCTGTTTAAGGTATATTGATTGATCATGTTCTCAGTTCTGTTGTAATTCTTTGTCTTGTAATCCCCTCAGCATGCCCCCTTCCCAATATTTCTTGCCTTGTTTCTTTAGTTGTTGTTATTAGTATATATGTATTGATAATTGCATATGTTTGTTTGGGGGTGTCTTGTCCTAGCCTCGTCACTACTCACCGAGGTTAGACTCGACACTTACCAGTACATGGGGTCAGATGTACTGATACTGTACTCTGCACTTTCTATGTAGATTTCGGTACTGGACCATGTTGACCAGACTTGAGCTGCTGATTTCAATCCCACAGGAGACCCAAGGTCGATCTGTCAACGTTCGCAGACCCTGGAATCCCCTTCCAGTTATTTCAGTTTACTATTTCTTTTAACTCAAAAATGGTTGTACTCTCCTTCAGCCAGTTATTTGTAGTGACTTTTAGAAGTTCGTGAATTATGACACCAGATTCTGAGTAGTTGTGTATAATTATTTGGGTTATAACAAAATTCTGCACTCCTTAATCTGTTATGGTTTAATTGTTGTTATTTACTGAATTGTTTAAGAGTTAGCGTATTAATCTCTAATTGTTGGCTTGCCTAGCAACTGAAAGGTTAGCCGTTATCACGGTCCTGAAGGTGGGAAATCTGGGTGGTGACAAAACCACGAGGGATTATTGCTACCTAAAGAAAAATAAAAGACATATTTTTGGATATTTCTATTTTTCACCCTTTTTTTATTTTTTTATTGGACCTTAATCCCTCAAGAAAGCTGTCTACAAAATTCACCCTGGGAAAAAGTCCAACTTTCTCGATTTTTCATTTTTTTTTATTTTTTTTAAATTTTTTTTTTTTAACTGAAACTTCCACACTAAGAATGATTACTATAACTAAAATAAGATAGCACAGAAAATCACCCAGACAATCTCCTCACCCTACATTTAAAAATGTGCAATGTCTTCAATGCACACTGAAAAATAACAAGAGGATAAAAGAGACTCCCTAGTAGGTCAAAGGCAGAAGAATTAGCAGATCACGGGATATTCAGACTTCTCCCAGGTATGAACCCATGTGCGGTTACCTTACACTTAGTTTCAACCACCTGCTCGCTTTTGTACACACCTATTGGCTTTGACTCCATACTCCTACTCCTACAAAACACAAAAAAATATTACAAAAGAAATAGCACAATAAAATAAAAAAATAAACAAAATAAAACGAAAAAGAAAAAAATAGAATTGGGTTGCCTCCCAACAAGTGCCTGATTTAACGTTGCGGCACGACGCCATCACTTTTACCACTTTTTCTTCCACTTTGAGGATATGAATTGCGCCACCAATTTTGCATCAATTTTTCTGTCACGTTCATGGGGCGGTGGTGTAAAAATAAAGGAACCATGCAATAGATATTGCATCTTGCACTTCTTAGCCTTTAAGTGAGGGATGTCGTTTTGTCTCATTGGCATCACAAATTTCAGAATATAAGCACTTTGTTCCCCATTCATTGACTCCTCCATAGGCTCGAATGGATCAATTCTCGTGTTACCAACCAAGCACAATGTCGAAAAATGGTTAGAATGAGGTCCAATGCGCTCCAACTCTAGAATCGCTTCACTTTTAACATCCTCACTTTCGCACACTTCGTCAACCTTGGCATCATTAATAATATTTTTGCCGAATAGTTGGAATTGCTCTTTTCGCTTCACTAGTTGGCTAGTATCCACAAAAATTGATTGTAGGGTATCCAACGCCTCAACCTGTTTATTCAATTTAGCCTGCATATCATGGATATCTGAGCCAAATTGGTCTATCTCTTGCCTAAGCTCAATTCTTCCTTATATCAATTGTTTTGTCATATTTGAAATACCATCACAAAGAAACTCATGAAATTTTATCAGTTGAGATTGTTCCTCTGGCCAAGATTGTCTCGCTATATCTGCTTCTTCAAAATTATCTTCTTATGGCAACTCGATCTTGGTAAAATTGGTCAATCTCTTCCACCTCGGTCTTTATTCTCATGATTGCTGTACTAATTCTTGTATAGCCTTTTGATTTTCATCTTGTTTCTCGGCTACTTTCCTCATTGATCACGCCCAACTATGTCTTCTAAAAGACAAAGCGGTCGTTGTAAATATAATCTGATTTTAATTCCGGAGTCGAATCCTCAGGGAACTAACCTATCTATTACAACTCTTGGCAATGCTATTATCAACTCAAATAATTTCCAGATGCATGATTTTTATCAATAAAGATTGTGTTTTTGTTTAACTACTTCAAATGATATTAAAAATAACAATATGCTAAATCAAAGATAATTTAATGGTAAAAAGGTCTAGGGAATTAATTTTCCCAATTGCTAGTTTAAGTCTTAACTCTTTTGCTATAATCTCATCGTAATACTCTATGAGGATTATGAGCTATGGGTTATTGTAATTATCTCTCGATCAACTACGAAAATTTACTATAGCATTCTCTCGAACTACTCTAGCTGACAATTTGTGCAACTCTGACTTATCCCACCAAAGTTTTGTTATCTCTAGCCCCACTTTTAAGTTCAAGTAATGAATCTCTTCAATTACTTAAAAGTGGTATTGTTCAACAACAGTCTAACCTAGTATTCTTTCTCAAGCAACACAAGGCAATTAGACACGATTAATCAAGGGCCCATTCAATTAATCACCATACAAAACGTATTTGAACAATCATATAATAAATCCGGCTCGATTATAACAAAGTTGAGTCAAAACTTCATCCAACAATTGGTTCCCTCAACCCTAGATCAAATGTTTAGCTACTCATAACAAAATAAGATAAAACTACTAAAGTATTCATAATGTGTAATTGCAATAATAAAGAGAAGATAGAAAATTCTAATGTTTGGTCATTCTTCTCACACTTGTCTTGCTCCAAAGTAGTCTAAAAACAAGCTTCATCCTTTCCTGGGTGAGCTTCTTGAGTTTATAAAGGTTTGGAATAAGTTTTTCCCGAGTTACACTTTGGTCCCAAAAGTTTTGGGCAACTGCACAGTTTACCGCGGCCGCGGCAGACTGCGGTGCGACCGCGGTGAGAGACAAACATTCTGCCTCGCGTCTTTGGCCTGCCGCGGTCCAACTGCGGTCGCGGTGGATTCCAACCTAGTCCACTTTTTGCTTCTTTCCGCTCGGGTGCTTCTTGATTAGACGTTTTCTTCACATTATTGACTCCAAAACACTTCATAATTCTCCCTAACTTGGATTAGTTCCTGCGAAGCAAAAGAACACCAATTAGAGCATTTTGTTATCATTTAGCCTATAAAACAACGATAAAACATGGTATAATTAGGGTGTAAATATCAGCTATGTAGCCTATTATCACTCATCATCTCCATAATACAGGCAACACGTTCCTCATCCTCCACTTCATTGCTCCTATTAAATTCATAAATATTATTATAAACATTATGATAAGAGTTCTGAGATGGAAAATAAGAATTAGGACAACCATCCCAATGGCCACCTTGACAACCATACATATTACAAAAATTTCACACATCAGATTGAGATGCACAATTTTGCCACAAGTGTGGTCCTCCACAATATGGACAAGGATCGCCATAATAAGAATAACCATTATTCGACCAATTATCATTCCAAGATGTCATATCAACAAAGACAGTAAATATTAAACTAAGATAAAAATTTAAAAACTTGAATAGTCAAAGAGTAAAAATTTAATCTAGTAGACTAATTAATTTCTAAGTCGTAGACCTCCCAAAAAAAGGCGTGTGCAGAACTGAACATTGAAGAAATCTCAAGAGAAATAAAAGATTCGATGATCTAATCAAATAATAGTACTATGGTTCGAGAGAAAGTAACAGTATCTACTCGGACACTACAGTGAAAGTTTGTTGAATTAAGAACAGAAAGTAAACGCCTTTATTATGGATGATTTATTCTGTCTCCACATATCAAAGGCCAAGCCGACACAATAGGAATTGCAATGCGAAGAGCGTTACTTGGAGAAATAGAAGGAACATGTATCACACTCGGCAACGGCGCCAACAACTTGTTGCTCCCAAACGCACGCGCAAGTATACGTAGTCGACAAGTAATATAGGATTGTAAGTCCAGATATCATACCCACACGAACTTGTGATTAACTATCAACTAAATTAAACCAAGCAATTAATCTATTCAATTGAATCCTAACGTATGAATATTTAACTAAAATTAATCTAGAGTAACAAATTAAGAGATTAAAGAAAACAAGTTGGCGAATTATAGAGACGAATTCAATGTGAGTGAATATTCTAGAGCTATGGGTTAGCTAACAATCCCGTTGAATTTTTCACTTAAATCGTCTAATTAATTTATCTTGTTTATTGATTGACAATGTTAATATTGCTCGTAGCCTTCTCCCGAAGTACAAATCCTCTATTCAAGCTAATCTAATGTATATATTCCTATGGAATTAGAATTAACAAGAATGCATTAATAATTCCTGTATAGTAACCAAGCAAGGCGATTAGGTATATTCCTATCCTAACCACAAATCCGCCCCCCATTTAGAGTTAAGATCTTGATCTACTCAATCTTATATGCAATCTAGAATTCCCTCTCCCGAGTTCAATCCTAGATTCATAGATAGTATTCAATTGGTGACCAAGCAATCAAATAATTAAGTGCAAGATTGAATAAATAAACCAATATAATAAATAATAAGAACAATTCAAGCTTCAAACTACAACGTTCATGTAGCATTCAAAACTCTAGAACTAATGAACTATGAAATTAAAGGAAGAAAAGAGAAGAAAAACTAGTTAGAAGCCCCCTCCAAGCGTGATTTGTGTTCCCCACGTGAATTCTCCTTTAAAGTATGTTAGACCCCTCAAAATTAGGTTTAGAACCCCTTTTATACGAGTTGGAAGTGGGGGTTCTAGGGCCGAGATAACCTTGTCCCGGGCGAAGTTGGAGAAGTTTCCAGTTACCAGCATCCAGCCCAGCACTAGGTGCCGTCCCTGGCGCTGGTAAATTGCATATTCTGTCTGGACTGCCACAGGTAGCGTGGGGCGCTGAAAATTTTACTTTTTCTTTTTTCATCGGTTTTGGCTCTAATCTCGCAGCTTTCGCCCCCAATTGCTCCCGGATCATTCCTACACATAAAACACCTCAAATTAATAATAATCAACATATTTTACATCCTAAATCCACGAAACAAAAGTAAAACATGAGGCGATATACATATAAATTTATATACTTTAAGCTAAATATAAAAAAAAATTGGTAATTAAACTTTTTATTTACCAGGGAAAATATTTACAAGAAATACGAAACCCATACATTCCATCCTACTCTTCTATGTTCCCCTCCCCTCCTTTAACATAAACATATATCTATCTATTACAAGAATACCAATTAAGGCTATTCAACCTAGCTTCTAAGTATTTGTTGTTTCTGCAGTGAACTTCTTGCACAATCTTCTTGCATAGTGCTTTCCATCCCTTTGCTTTTGCCTGAAATATTCTTGCATTTCGTTCTTGCCACACATAGTACACTGTTGCAGCTAGTATCATCTTGAACAGATCTGACTTTGGGTTCCTTTGCTTTGTTATGTGTATAGCCCATATCAGCTCTTGATCCCATCCATGTATTCTCCTACTAACTCCTTGCCAAGTTAACAAACTGCTCCATAGTGCTTTTGAATATTCACACTCAAAAAACAGGTGATGAACACACTCTCTCTCCCTGTTTTGCAAAGTACACATTCAGCCTCTACATGCATACCCCATTTCTGTAGCTAAATATCAATATTAAATATATCTAAAATTTCTATATATGTAATATCGGGTTTAGTTTGGTTTCGGTTTGACTTTCTTTAGTTAAAACCAAACCAAACCAATTATGATCGGGTTTTTTTTATTTCAACACCAAATCAAACCGAACCATAGTCGAGTTTTTTTCCTCGGGATAACTCAAATTATTGGATTAGTACGGTTTATCGGTTTCCTTTGCACACTCCTATTAACAATATATATTTGGCTCCTTCAAACAATTCAATGGCAAGAATATGTTTGACAAAAATGCTTATATATACTCACTCAATATACATAGTGCTACTCATACCTCGCTGTTCCGAAATATAGTACTTGAAATTACCCTTCACATCACTAACAGTTCTTCAACTCAAATCGTGGATTTGAAAGAAAAAAAATTACTCCCTCCATTCCAGTTTATGTGAACTTATTTTTTTTGGTCCGTTCCAAAAAGAATGAACACTTTCTAAATTTGGTAATAATTTTGCTAAAACTTACAACTCTACCCTTAATGAGAAGCTTTTATAACCACACAAATACTCTGGGGCCCATTTGAATTTGTTTAGGACCACAAATTCCAAAAGTCTTCATTTTTTTTCTTAAATTCCGTGTCCAGTCAAACATGTTCACATAAATTGGAACGGATGGAGTATTAAATTTGAAATTTATTAGTGTTCTGAAATGCTATCACCTAGGAGAGTTCATTGATCTGAGAATTCTGACTTTTTTTTTTTTTTTATTTACAAGAGTTGACATTTTTGGGCCAACGTTGGACCGGGATTTTGAATTGTTCTAAAATTAAGAGAATTGTTACATCCCGTACTTTAATATTAGGATAAGTCGTAATAATTCATATGAGGTTAAGGTATTAAGACCCCGAAAGTTTAACAATCTTAATACCGTTAGATATTATGTTAGTATGGTATTTTCTTTTTAAGTGAAGTATTTTAGTAAAAGTTTTATAAGTATAATTTTGGATAGTTACCATTGTTACTATTTTCAGATATGATAAATTATACTCATAATATAAGAAAATTTATGAGATTTTCTTTATTAAGATAGAAATTATTTTCGCACAAGAAAAGAAGGTTATCTTTCTACCATTTTAAGAATTAAGCGTACGAAATTTTTTACTCTTTATATGAGATTAGGAAAATTAAAAGTTGAGAAAATATATGTATTTTTACATGAATTTTTTAATTAAATAATATTGTATGTATTGATCGTATATGGTACTATATGACCATGATAGCAGGGTATATGTAAAGTGTGTTAATGGTGGGTAGTATTTTAAGTAATTTGAGATAATTCTTAATTATGTGGATAATCGGTTAATTAATAATTTTTGTGCAAGATTAGTTAGTTAATTATCAAATTTTGGATAAGTCTTGAGCTCCCCCCTCCCCCCAAGTGGCAGCCACATAGGATTAACTAGATGACTAATAAATCTAGTTAAATAGGTGGCAAGAATAAATGAGTCTTGGAGAAGATATAAGGACTACTTTAATACTTAAAAACAACCCAATTCATAATTCTTCACTCATTGAATTATATAGTGCTTAAACCTCAAGAATTTGCTAATGTTCCTCCTCCTTCACGTAATATGGTTAAGCAAGAAGTAACTGCTAGTAGTTCTCTGACCAGTAAGTGTTTTTAAGAAGGGAGATACTTAGAAGCCAATTGAGACAAACTTAATGTTAGTCCAAGTAAATATGAATCTAGAAACACAAATAGCAAAATAGTGATCCAATCCCAGTTGTGGCAACCACACTAGATACCATTGATGCAGGTTCTTCAATTAGAAAGCCAATCAGTTTGTAGCCAGGTATGTTAAGGCTAATCCCTTTTTTCTTTTGGCATGATCCATATGATACAAACGAAACAAATAAATGCACTACTTCCATAAATTACTTTATTCATAGAAGTATTAGAAATGTCTATGTTCTTGAACTCCCATATGTCTTGTTATTCTATCGTCTGTTCATGGGTCTCAAAAAATACGTAAGTTGATAAAGTTTGTTTCATGATATTAATCAGAGGTATAATGGTCTTATGGCGTTCTGAGAGATTTTATTGATGTACTTATCATGCATTGCATTCATTTATACATGTGCATTTACCCATGACTCAGACGACGTTATATACGTGTATATATGTATATGTATATGGGATATGGAAAAAAGGTTACGGCATTATATACGCATCACTACCTGATCAGCAGGTATACGATGATGATTTTGCCCACAGTGGCTGAGATGATATGATGGGATGCCCTCAGAGGCTTTATGATGTTATGTACGTACAGATATATGCATTACATGACATTTATACGCATATGCATGATACTATAAATATTTCATGATTTACAGAGCTATCCAGACTTACATGTTGAGTCCTTTACTCCATGTTTCTTCCATGTCCTTAATTAATATTGACTTACTGTTATTTTTTAATTAATGTTGACTTACTATTATTTTTTAGTTCCGGCTTACATACTCGGTACATTATTCGTACTGACGTCCTTTTGTTGGGGACAGCGCATTCATGCATGCCGGTATAGATAATCAGTTTGACGAGCCCTCATATTAGATGAGATTGGCATTCAACGAAGGATCGGTAAGACCCCACCTCATTTGGAGTGCAATTTAGTCTATGAGTCATCGTGTCAGAGTTTTGCTACGGATTTATGGGTAGGCCGGTACCATGTCCCATTTGATGTCAAATAATTTTAAAGGCTTTGTAGACAGAGGTTCATTTTGTACAGTATGTCAGAGGCCTTGACGGCCCATATGTATTCATGTTTTAAGAAAAATGGTTTAGTGATACAGTATTTTCCAGCTTACAATTGTACATTACGTGTTGTGGCCATGTTGGCCCATGATAGTTACAAAAGGAATGAATGAGTTACAGAGTGGTTCGCTCGGTCTAGTGTGGCACCGGGTGCCAGCCACGCCTCCTTAGGTTTGGGGCATGACAAAAATATTCACCTAAGGGGCTTTGCCAATTCTAATTTCTAAATCCGTTTTTAAAGTAGTTTAAGGTGATCTAGAAACCCGAGAGCATAGTTATGACCTATTGGAAAGGGTGCTCTAAATACAAATTGAGGTAATTGAGACTTTAAGGTTTGGTGTTTGATTTTGAAAATTTATTCTGAAAAATATATGTTATTTGCCTGATCTATATATTGGGAAGAGTATATGTTTAGCAGAATCGATGGTCTTAGACCAACTAAACACACATAACATATTAAGAATATTAAAAATATTTAATACAAAATTTATGATGTAGCATGGCTTTGTGTCATGACATTGGGGCATTAAAAATTATTTCTTTGCTGCCATAATATATATGTAAGGTACCACAATATATTTAGGGCATTGGACTCGTCATGGTATTTCGTTAATTTCTTTTCCTTCACCATTGTTGTGATAAGTCCTTCATATATATTGTGAGATATATAGTATTGTTGTTTAATATTTATTTGGACCTTATGGAGTAGTTATATGGTAAAATAATTTATGTGCATATTATTTTTGTGCTTGTTGTGTTTTTTGTTCTTTTTAACATTTATTTTACTGATATTCAAAGTGATGGGTCGAGAATATTATTGGGTATATTTACGTATAACTCACTCCTTACCTGCATGTCTGTCTATGTAGATACTATTGCTGACGACTGGGCTAAGCTAAATTTGATTCAGCTATTGTGTTATTCATGGAGACTGTCAAAAGAATTCTTTACTTTTTTTTTTATAATTGATTCCTTTTCTTTTCGGGTCTACACATCTCTTACCTGTTACATGGTCTAGTGTGATTTTAAATTAATTTTGGGATATTAACATTCATGATTAATTATCAATAATTATTTAATTTATTAAATACTGCTAATTAAAGGTTAAGGTATATAAATATGGTTTGCCCGGTAGTACGTAGGGACCTATCGGTGAGAAATAGTTATGTTTGACTAATTAATTCGAAAAGCATTTTTTTTCTCAAGTAATTTTGAAGATATGCTACTTTTTTCTACTCCAAAACTGTTTTTATTTTTTTCTCAAAAATATATTATTTTTTTTTCAAAAATTTGGTCAAACACGTTAATATTTTTTAAAAAAATAAAAAAGTGCTTCGGATATCGGGACGTGACATAGTTATCATTAACTTGGTTAACAATCGACTCACCAATTTCGCAAAACGTCGAATTGAAGTTTGTGTTCTCCGCACCAGAAGCTCCTGGACTTTCCCACAATTTTCCACAATCAGTGACATGAATATACCAAAATCCAAAACTCAAGACAAGGACCTCGTTACAACACAGTCCAAAACAGCAAAATCTTGATCCAACGGCCATTAATCCCCTTCTCAATTCTCATCCTAGTAGACCCTTCTAGAATTGTTCTTTACCAAAATCTTCTCCTCTCTAATTATATATAAATCCCTTTTCGTTTCAAAGTCTTCACAATCATCGCTGCCTCGTTTGTTACACTCTTTTTCAAGAAAAAAACCAGGCACTTTTTTTTTTTTTAAATTAGGAAAGTCTCAATTTCTTTCACTTTCTATCTAAGAAAATATGAGCTCAATTATGGCTGCAACTACAACCCACCAAGTGAAAATCCCCGGATTTTCTGGGCTTAAACTTGACAAGAAAACTCCATGCTTTGTATCAAGAGAGAAATGTTACAGCAACAAAGGAGTACTGAGGCAAAAGTACAGACCCATGAAAATAGTGAACGAGAAGGTGGTGGGGATAGATTTAGGTACAACAAACTCTGCAGTGGCAGTAATGGAAGGTGGAAAACCGACGATAGTGACAAATGCAGAGGGACAAAGAACGACGCCGTCTGTGGTGGCGTATACGAAAAATGGCGATAGATTAGTCGGGCAAATAGCGAAAAGGCAAGCGGTGGTGAATCCTGAGAATACTTTTTTCTCGGTAAAGAGGTTTATAGGGAGGAAGATGACGGAGGTTGATGAAGAATCGAAGCAGGTATCGTATAGAGTGATGAAGGATGAGAATGGGAATGTTAAACTTGAGTGTCCTGCTATTGGTAAGCAGTTTGCTCCTGAGGAAATTTCTGCTCAGGTATGTGCATGTTAATTATGCGCCCTATTTCATTTTTCAGTAGTCTGAAATTTTATAGTAATAATATTTCTATCTTTGTATTTTCCTTAATTCAGTATGGAATTTAAGGGGGGAAAAGAAAGATTTTAGCTTTTCGTGGGAGTATGGCATGAGGTAAATACTTACTCACACAGGTCGGGTGTTTACACCAAACTATATTACTTTAACATTGTGGTTACAAATTATAAAAGTTGGGCATTTTGATTAGGGTCGTATTTTATGGTGCGATTCCACCATATATGTCTTTTTCATTCCATCGGAAATCGATTTTACAGTACAGACACTTATGACTTCTCCCTCTATGCCTTGCTATAATGATTATTGAGGTAATTTTCTATCGCATATGCATTCCCATGATGATGGTATTTGTCCAAAATCAAACTTTGTTGTTAAGCATCTTGAACTAGCCATCTCTTAGAAGCAGAGGCGGACCTGCACTATACCAAGAGGGGTCTTGGGTCAAGGGAACCCGTAAAGTTTTTTTTTTTTTTATAGAAAATAGTGATATTAGTAGTGGGCACCTTATATACAAAACAAATTTTAGTGGTATCCAAAGGTGACCTTCAAATCCTAGGTCTGCCTCTGCTTAGAAGGTATTTTTAAAAGATCATAAATTTCATTAATGGATGTAGCAGTAGCTTGTTGGAACCACAGAGTTTTTACTTGATCTAGGATATGTGATATATATGCCATTCCAAAGTGATCTGTTAATCTACTAATAAGTCGTTTCATGGTAGTTTTGTCTATTGCTTTATTGTGAGAGACCAAATCAGCCTGTTCTACCATAAGTACCTCCATGTTCCGCTGAGTAGAATTAACAATGGGTTTGTGTCGGTGAAGTTGGGTCATTCTATTTTGGAACTATCATAAATTGGGGATAGAGGGGATACTACATTTGAATGGTGAAATATATGCACTATGAGTTTTGCTTGAGAATCGGTCAAATTGACCCTAGGAATAAGTGATTTTTTGCTTTTATCAGCTTTGGCGCGGGAATTTAGGTTGAGGTTTCTGCTTGATATTTGAGAGATTTTGGTTAATCTGTTTCCTGCGGTATTTTGTTTAGTTGTGCTTAGTTAAGCATTATTTTCTTCTGTATTCTTAAGAAACCATATTTAGTTTGGGCTATTTCTTATCATGTGTAGGCTGGTGATCTTGGAATTAGTAATTTGTTAGACAGCACTGAGAAAATCAATGCTGATTATGAAGGTTGTTACTGTTGTCTGCAAATATATGTTTTAATACTTCTTATAATTCCTCAATCTATAAGTTAGATTATGTGAGATGGATGGAGTTATTAGACATATGTGGTCGGGGGCAGAGCTAGTGTTCAGTTCACTTTCATGCTTCTTGCTTGGTATTCTGAAGAGTTTGCTTTACTTCTGGCTCCCAGGTCCTGAGAAAGCTTGTTGATGATGCCTCAAAGTTTTTGAATGATAAAGTTGCTAAAGCAGTGGTTACAGTACCTGCATACTTTAATGACTCCCAGAGAACTGCAACAAAAGATGCAGGTCGCATTGCTGGATTAGATGTTCTCCGCATAATTAATGAACCCACTGCTGCTTCATTGGCTTATGGATTTGAGAAGAAGAATAATGAGACCATTCTAGTGTTTGACCTGGGAGGTGGTACTTTTGATGTGTCAGGTATGTGAAGGCTTTTTGATCGAGGCAAGATCTGGTTTGAATCTCATCTCTTCTATGCAGTAACTGGCTGCTTCTTTCATATAGCACTTAGGGGTTGTTTGGTGCATGGGATAATGATAATAATCTCGGGCTAGAATTTGGAATTGTATTTATCCCATGTTTGGTTATAAGTATTAGTTAATCCGAGAAAACTTTCACACTAAAATGGTGGGATTAACTATCCCATAAAGAAGGCGGGATAGCTAATCCCATGGGATACCCCAGCACATTGGACATCCCACCATTGTACCAAACGACTACTAAGAATATAAAAAGGGCTGATCGTATGAATCTTTGCTTTTCCAGAGAGTTATCTTTCTACTACTAGGTTTTGAGTTGCATTAATGTTTCTGTTTATGTAATTCAACGTAGAACCTTAGTAATATGGAGTAGAAGGAAAACAGGTTCGCGCGATGTAGGTAGAGTAATTTCTGACTTCAAATGTGCTTTTGTATCTGCACTAACTCACAAGTTAATGCAGTTCTTGAGGTTGGAGATGGAGTATTTGAGGTGCTCTCTACCTCAGGCGACACACACTTGGGAGGTGATGATTTTGATAAGGTATTAAATTAGCAATACCTTCTCTTAGCTTATATGCACCTTTTATGTCTGTACTGTGCTTACATGTCTTTTTATCAAACAGAGAACTGTCGACTGGCTTGCTGAAAATTTCCGAAAAGAAGAAGGAATAGACCTTCTGAAGGATAAACAAGCGCTTCAACGTCTTACTGAAGCTGCTGAAAAGGCAAAGATAGAATTGTCAACCTTGACTCAAACTAATATCAGGTATGTGTCTGTGTAAATTGTGTCATGTGTGCACAAAATAATTGTTTCTCTCTCTTTCTTTGCTCCCTCTTCCTGGAGAAGAAAAAAACAGCTGCTGCTGCCCTAGCAAGCTTTCATCGAATGTGCCTTCCCTTCTTGTGCAGTTTGCCATTCATCACTGCTACTGCAGATGGTCCAAAACATATTGAGACAACACTTACAAGGGCCAAGTTTGAGGAGTTATGCTCAGATTTATTGGACAGGTAATGATTTTTTTCATAAATTACCTGTCATTTAGTATGGAGATGGCAATATGATTAGATTTATTTTTCAAGTGCGCAATAGTTCAAAGTTTGATATTTGTTTTCTGTAATCTAAGATTGTAGTTAACTCAGCATACTCGAGCTTGTTTCTTAAATTTCAGTCTTATCCTTCTGACTCGACAACTCCAATTGGAATTTGTCTTCACAGGCTTAAAACACCAGTCGAAACTGCCTTAAAGGATGCAAATCTTTCCTTCAAAGATATAGACGAAGTAGTTCTCGTTGGTGGATCGACACGAATACCAGCTGTTCAAAACCTTGTCCGCAAGATGACTGGTAAAGAGCCTAATGTTTCTGTCAATCCTGACGAGGTAGTTGCTCTTGGAGCTTCAGTTCAGGTTTGTGGCTCTCTCTCTCCCCAAAAAACTCTTTGTGCAAAGTGGGTTTGTATGCATGATGTATCTGTCTCTATGACCTTGCCTTAGATTTCGTGCAATCATTTTACTGCTGCAATGTTGTGATGCGGTTGTGTTCTTTTTCATATTCTCAGGCTGGTGTCTTGGCTGGAGATGTTAGTGACATCGTGTTATTAGATGTAACACCATTGTCACTTGGTCTGGAAACTCTAGGTGGAGTTATGACAAAAATCATCCCAAGAAATACAACACTACCGACTTCAAAGTCAGAAGTCTTCTCAACCGCGGCAGATGGGCAAACCAGTGTTGAGATTAATGTGCTGCAAGGTGAAAGAGAGTTTGTGAAGGATAACAAGTCTCTTGGAAGGTTCCGTCTGGATGGGATTCCTCCAGCTCCTCGTGGTGTTCCCCAGATTGAAGTAAAATTTGACATTGATGCCAATGGTATTCTCTCTGTCACAGCTACCGATAAGGGTACTGGAAAGAAGCAGGACATTACAATAACTGGTGCTAGCACTTTGCCCAAAGATGAGGTATATCTTTCTCTTTAGATGTGTTATTTCCCATGCTGAGTAGAGCACAATCTTTTAATATAGGTATTTTTTATCCAACTTAGTGCTACCATAATACCAAGTATTAAATAGTCGATCTACTGCCTGATAAGAGACAGCCTTAGACCCCAATCTGTTCTCACACCTTGATGAAGTATTGTGCTATAGTTTTGAAATTGGATCCTTAAGTTGCATGTTGAAATGTGTGAGAATATTAATCGTGGGAATAATTTCCAATGACATGACCCTTGATAGGAAGGTGTGGAGATCGAGAATCAAGGTAGACGGTTAGTAGGTAGTCGAGTGTATTCTATTATTGGTAGATTTTTTTTTTCCGAAGCATTACCTGTTATTCTTTTCGTTTCGATTTTTGTTGTTGTCTTGTTACTGTTTGGTGCTATTGTTTTTATTTTTTTATTTTTTTTTATTTTGGTCATTCTTGAGCCAAGGGTCTATTGAAAAGCGCCGCTCTACCTTCAAGGTGGGGTAAGATCCCACTTGTGAGATTAATCTGGGCTTGGTGTTATTGTCATTGGAATAATTTCCTAGGTTGTATGTAACTTGTATTTCTTTTTAAGACCTGTGGTTATTTGTGAATCTAATGACATATTACTCATTGGTCCAACTTTTGATGAAATGTAAATACTAGGTTGATAGAATGGTTCAGGAAGCTGAGAAGTTTGCTAAAGAGGACAAGGAGAAGAGGGATTCCATTGACACAAAGAACCAAGCAGAATCTGTTGTATATCAAACAGAGAAGCAGCTAAAAGAGTTGGGAGACAAGGTGCCAGCTGATGTTAAAGACAAGGTGGAATCGAAGCTGAGAGAACTCAAGGATGCCATATCTGGCGGTTCAACACAAACCATTAAGGATGTGATGGCTGCATTGAACCAAGAAGTAATGCAGCTAGGACAGTCTCTATACAGCCAGCCAGGTGCTGCTGCTGATCCTGCTGGTGCTGGTGCTGGTCCGGCAGGGGCATCTGGTTTCAGGGGCAAGGATGATGGAGATGGAGAAGTAATCGATGCAGACTTCAGCGAAAGCAATTAAGAAACAGAGTCAAGAATTCACCAATGTATTTGATGGCATTTCTGTATAGATCTTTTGGCAACCACACCTAGATGATATAGAGTAAAGGTATATATTTTGTGTGAATCAACAGTGACGGATGACAAAAACGTATATGCGTGACTGGCTTACTGGAGTGTAATGAAGTCGAGAAATGGATCTTAGCTTCATCAATCATCATATGAGTGAGGTAAGCGCATATAAGTGAGGGAATATAATCCTAGAAGGCGTACAGGTGGACTCATGTGTAGGGATTCTAATCAGAAGAGTGAAAGAGTTAATTTAATCTTATCTATGATTCCATTGAGGTTAATGCATATAAGGGAGGTTATCCTTGAACAATAAGCAAGAGGGAAATATTTTAGGTAAAATATATCTCTTAACAAATGGTGAAATTATTTACATTCTCCACTTTTGCTTAAAATCACTCATTCTTCAATTTTGAACAGTAGACGTTTTAAGTGGATGTTTTGACTAAGAGAAAGCATTCTATAGAAATATTTAAGACTAGAGGTGTATTTGTAGCATACACTAGGGTGACTAAGGACATATACGATGGAGTCAATACTCAGGTTAGGATAGCGGGAGGAGAATTGGACCACTTACCAGTCGAGATGGGGTTGCATCAAGGGTCAGGGAGCTCTTACCCTGTTTTTATTTACCTCTTACCCTATTTTCATTTGCCTTGATGATGGTAAATAACCTCCACTTTCAACCGAGAGGGTGTGAGTTCGAGTCTCTCCTAGAGCAAGGATGCCGAGGGTCTATTTAGAAAAAAACACCCTACTCCAGGATAGGGGAAATGTCTGCGTACACACTACCCTCCCCTGACCTCACTAAATGGGATTATACTGGATTATTATTGTTGTTGTTGTTGTTGTTGGATGAATTGACACACCATATTCAAAGGGAGATGTCATAGTACAAGTTATTTGCGGATGATATAGTATTGATTGATGAGATGCGAGGCGGAGTTAATAATAGGCTTGAGGTTTGGAGACAAACTCTAAAGTCTAAGGGTTTCAGGTTGAGCAGAATAAAGATATAGTACTTGGAATGTAAGTTCATCGACGTGACTCAAGAGGCTGACGTTGAAGTGAGGCTTGATCCACAAGTCATCTTCCAAAAAAAAGGAGTTTTCAAGTACCTTGTGTTTGTAATCTAAAGTAATAGGGAAATTGATACTGATGTCGCACATTGTATTAGAGCGGGATAAATGAAATGGAGGCTTACATCTGGTGTTTTGTGTGACAAGAAGGTGCCTCTAAAACTTAAAGAAAAGTTATACAGAATAGTTGTGAGACCGATAATGTTGTATGGTGCGGAGTATTGGGCAGTCAAGAACTCTCATGTCAAGAAGATAGAAGTAGCGAAAATGAAGATGTTGAGATGGATGTGCGTGCATACTAGGGGAGACAAGATCAGGAATGAAGATATATTGGACAAAGTGGGAGTGATATCCGTGATCGACAAGATATATATGAGAGGCATGACTGAGATGGTTCGAGCATGTCAAGAGGAGATGCACAGATGCCTCAATAAGGAGATATGTGAGATTTGCCTAGGTGGGTACAAGGAGAGGTAGAGGTAGGCCGAGAGGTGAATAGGCAAAACATGATACAAGCGAAACACGACGTATAATATGAGACAGAGGGAGTTAATAGTTTTTCTACCTCAATATCCAAACCAAAATCTTAGTTAGAATAAAATAATCTCTTTCATGCCACAAATAATACACTACTCCTTCTATTCCACTTTATACGGTGAAGCACGAATTTCGAAAGTTAAACGATTTCAATTATTTTGAATGGTTAATTATTAAGATTTATATTACTTTTACGTAGTTTTCAAATATATAAATTTTGTTTAAGGATGCCGAGAGTTGCTATGATGGTAAGCAACCTCCACTTCCAATTGAGAGGTTGTAAGTTCGAGTCTCCCCAAGAGCAAGGTGGAAAGTTCTTGGAGGGAAGGATGCCGAGGGTCTATTTGGAAACGGCCTTATACTGGGTTGTTGTTATTGTTGTTGTTGTTGTTTAAAAAATTTGAAAGATTCTATGTCAGAATTTACAGTAAAAACTCGAAATTCGAACATTGTCACATAAATTAGTACAAGGCGAGAGAGAGTAACTAGAAGGAGCGTGTGAATAGCCCCTCCCAGGGGCGTATTTGGGTTTAAGGATATGGGTTCACGTGAACCCATACTCCTCTCCCTAAACCATGTATAATAATGCTATATTTGTTCAAAATTACTTAAATATATATTCGTGCACTCACGATCAAAGACTCATATGGTGCAATAATTATTGGGTGCACCTCTATAAGTAAAATTGATGGTTCAAATCTTGTTGTCTTATTTTCAGCACGGAGCATTGATATATACGGGAAAATCACCAAATTTTTTAAAAGAATGTAATTTTGGACCTATAACTTCAAAAATATTGTGAGTTCATAGTAAGAGACTAAAGTTAAACACGAGATTTTAGATCCACATCTTCACAATAGTGCACCTATGCTCTTAAAATCTTGGATCCGCCTCTCTGCGGCCCTCCAATTAGGAATATCCACCAACCAACCTACTCAAAGAACTGCTAGCTTTCAAGTGTGATCAACAACTTAATTACGCACTTGTGTAAGTTTATCACAAATTCACAATTATCTTACTCTTCAAAAAGACACTCAGGGAAATTTAAAGGTAGAAGGAGAGAGGGGAAAAAAGGAAATAATTGTTAAATCTTACATAGAACATAAGTACCAACAAACACTCACTGCAGCTAATTCCAGGATCCTAAAATCCAAGCAATCTCATGCAAACTTTCAGAATCTTTCCTTTTTCCTTCTTCCTCTGTTTGCTGTGCACAAGATTAAAATTCTCATGAGTTTCTTCATCAGAAATTGGATAATCATTTTGATGATGAATTCTGCAATATCCTCCAGCTGATGAAACTGACGATGATCTCTTCATTGAACATGTCCTCTTAACTTCCTTCTTCTCTGCCATGGATTGAACAGAGCGGCTTCTGCTTAAAATAACTCCAAACATCTCTCCATTCTCTTCTTCTCCATTTTCTTGATCTTGAACTGAACCATATTGGAAATTCATAGACTTTTTAGAAAACTCATTTTTATTGGATTTTTCTTCATGGGGTTTTGATATTTGTTGTGGGGTTTGAGTTTGAGATAATGGAAAAGAAAGATTATCAGAAAAAAGTATAGATTCTGATTTGCCTTTGCTGTTGATTCTGGAATATTTGTTCATTCTTTCTTTTCTTGCTGCAGCAAATGGTAATGTTATTTTTGCAGTGTTGTTTGTGGGGTTTCAAATAGTAATTGGAAGGTGGAAAAGAATTGAGTGTTGAAGTTGTCAAAAGGGAATAAGAAAAAGAAAAAAGGGATGATTGTGATATGTGAAAAGTTGGATGTTATTAGGAGGGAAATATGTGTTCCCTAGCTCTTAGGAAATTTTTTTATGAGTATAAATTAAGGGATTTTTTCATAACTATACCACATATAAAATTTTATTACCCTAAATGTGCATAGTTTGTTAATTACCTGTCCAGTCCACCTTTTACCTACAAATTTTGTACCATTCAACTATTAGGCCTCTAAAAAAGGGCTAAAATTAAGGAGAGAATCTTGGTGTTAATTGATTCTCGAAAAAAAAAAGAACGAACAATTCAAATTTTCGAGTTTCAACAACTCAAAGTTAAAAAAATCAGTTCTTCCATATATTTTCCACCATTGATAGCCATTAAAAAGCTTGAAAGCTTTGAATTCAAATTTGAGTTTTCAAAAATCATTATTTGTTTGGATTGGGTGTTGTTGTAAATAATTCGGAATATGTTTAGGAGTTTATATCTCAATTTTGAGGGGTTTTGGTGAAGATTAGACTTGGTTTTGACTGAATTTCAGATT
>MU731466.1:43087-56789 GCA_026770625.1 Nicotiana glauca
TCACCAACTTCACAATTTTTCACGAAATTACAATAATAAAATAAGCAATTATAGAAGAGAAATTAGATATAGATTGAGAGAGATTGATAAATTGGTGAGTAAAAATAAAAGAATGAGGGGGTATTTATAGTTGAGAATTAGAAAAATGTGTAATTATATAAAGTTTGGGGGCCAAATGGCTATTTTTAAAGTGGCCAACGGATAAATTTTGAAGGCCAACAGCTAGATTTTAAAAATCTGACCGTTGGTTTTTTTCTTTTTTTTTTTTAAAAAGAGTCGTTGGAGCCTGTTAGGCCCGTTAGGCCCGGTTGAACCGGCCCAGGCCCGCCTGCCGGTCCCGGGCTCATGGGCTTAATGAGGTGAACCGGCCGCCACGGGCTTTCTACACCATTGGGGATCGGCCCACCAGGACCGGCCCGCCAGGACCGTTTAGCCCGTTAAGACTGCGGGCCCGGTCCCAGCCTGGCCCACAGTGCACCATTAGTATAAATGGTGCGTATTGACTTTGTAAAATAATATCTACACAATTAGATATTTTTAAGTTAATTATAGGTAAATTTCTGTAATTAACATTAATTGGTAAAGTGATAAAAATCATAATTAAGTTGCTACCAATTGCATTAACAGTATACAACAATAGCAACAAATCGAGTGTGATCACATAAGTAGGGTCTGGGAAAGGTTGGGTGAAAGCAAACCTTACCCCCTATCTTGTGTGAGTTAGAAAGACTAGTTGTTTCTGATAGACTCTCGGCTCAAGAAAAACGTTCTTAAAACAAGTCTAAAAACTATCAAAGTAAAAAATTTAAAATGACAATATTATAAAATAAAAAAAAGTAATGATAGCGAAATAGTAACGATACCCATAATATAATTAAAGAATAAGATTGATGATGATAGTTGGTGCTGCTACTACTACTAACAACAACAATAACACTGCTATGGAGAAGACGGAGTAGTGGTACTACCACCACCACCACCACTACCACCACCACCACCAACAACAAATGGTATGGAGAAGAAGGAGTAGATAAGGTGCTCTAAACTAGAACCATACTCTTCCATAGAAGAGAGAAAAATGAATCGACTATCTACTAATCTTCTATACTAATTCCCGACCTCCATGTTCTCCTATCTAAGGTCGTGTCCTCTATGAGCTGAAGATATATCATGTCCTGTTTAATCAGCTCTCCCGAATTCTTTTTCGGTCTATCTCTACCCCTCCTTAGACCTATCACTATCAACCTCTCGTGCCTCCTCACTAGGGCATATATGCTCCTCCTTTTCACATACTTGAACTATCTCAACGTCGCTTCTCCGATCTAGTCCACTTCGGGGGTCACTCGCACTTTGCCTTGTATATCTTTGTTCCTAATCGTATCTCTCCTGGTATGTCCACACATCCATCTAAGTATCTTCATTTCCGCTGCTTTTATCTTTTAAACGTGTGAGTTCTTGACTGGCCAACACTCTCATAAGACATAGTTGGTCTAACCACCATTCTATAGAACTTATTTAAGTCTTGCTGGCATATTCTTATCACATAAGACACCAGATGCGAGCCTCTATTTTTTCACCGGTCCTAATACGATGTATGACGTTATTATACTCCTCATTTACTTGGATTACTAACCGATGATACTTGAAGCTTCCTCTCTTGGGGATGACTTGTGTATCAATCCTCACTTCCACATCTGTCTCATGTGACGTGTCACTGAACTTGTAGTCCATGTATTCTATTTTGCTCTTGCACAACTTGAAACTTCTAGACTCTAGAGTGTCTCCAAACCTCTAGCCTGTTTTTAACTCCGTCACATGTCTGGTAAATCAATACTATGTCATCTGCAAATAACATACACCCATGATATTTCCCCTTGAGTATACCGCGTCAATTTATCCATTACTAAGGTAAATAAAAACATGCTAAGAGCTGATCCCCGGTGCACTCTCATCTTGATTGGAAAGTGTTCCGAGTCTCCTTCCAATGTTATCACCTGGGCTGGGTTCCATCATACATGTCTTTAATCGCTCCAATATATGCCACAGGTACACCTTTAGACTTCAAGTATCTCCATAAAACCTTCCTTGGGACTTTGTTGTATACACCAATAGCAACATCCCAGTATAATTCCACATGGGGTCCGGAGAAGGTAATATGTACGCAGATCTTACCCCTACCCCGAGGGGCAGGGAGACTGTTTTCAGGAGACCCTCGGCTCAAGAAAGCAACAAGAGACGATATATTAGTACTATCAATAGACTCATAATAAAATAACATAAAATAACATAAAATAACAAAATCATAGCAGTATAAGAAATATAGAAAATACGAAAAGGATGAAAGGTAACTAATATCCAACAGATAAAGCCCTGCATCAGTAGCATCCTAAGACTAACTCCTAACTAGCTAGTCTCACTCTAGTGCGCTGTAGAAATATTCACAAATTCCTCCTAACCTACAACCTTAATGCTCGACCTCCACAATTCCCTGTCAAGGGCCATGTCCTCAATAATCCTAAGTCGCGCCATGTCCTGCCTGATCACCTCTCCCCAATACTTCTTAGATCTCCCTCTACCTCTCCTCGTGCCCACCACAACTAGTCGTTTACACCTTCTCACCGGTGCATCAGTGCTCCTCCTCTAAATGTGCCTGAACCATCTGAGTCTTGTTTCCCGTATCTTGTCCTCCATGGGGGCCACGCCCACCTTCTCTCGAATATCTTCATTCCTAATCGTATCTATCCTTGTATGCCCTCACATCCACCTCAACATCCTCATCTTTGCTACTTTCATCTTCTGGATGTGTGAGTTCTTAACCGGCCAACACTCGATCCCATACTACATGGAAGGCCTAACCACTGCTTTATAAAACGTACCTTTTAGTAACGGTGACACTTGCTTGTCACACAGGACTCCCGTCGCTAACCTCCACTTCATCTACCCCACCCCTATACGGTGTGCGACATCCTCGTCGATCTCCCTGATGCCCTGAATAACTGACCCAAGGTACTTGAAACTACCCCTCTTAGGGATGACTTGAGAGTCAAGCCTCACTTCCACTCCCGCTTCCGTCGGCTCGGCCTCAAATTTGCACTCGAGGTATTCCGTCTTCGTCCTGCTCAACCTGAAACCTTTAGACTCAAGGGCATGTATCCAAATCTCTAGCCTCTCGTACCTTGAAACTTTGTTGTATGCCTTTTCTAATTGCACAAACAGTATAAAATCAAAATTATTATATATAATTTATTAATTATCTTTGTCTATTCCCTATCATTTTCCCATTTCACAGTATTATGGATTATTGGTGGTGTTCAAAAATTAAAGTTCATACAGCTGGTAATTGTGCATGAGTCTCTAGCATATAAACAACTTACTATCTTGAACACACGTGAGGTGTATATGGTTCTTTTGAATTTTAGATCCGCTTCTGTTTAAACTGAAAATAATGTGGTAAATGGATTTAGTCATGGTTAGTTTTTCACAAAACGTTTTTCTTAAAAAAGTTATTTTTAAAAAAAATAATGAAATGACAGTTTTTGATATTAGCAAATCCACCATGTTATCCCTTTCAAGCAGACTCCTTTGACTTCCAAATGCATTAACTTTTCTTAGAGTAAAATTTTATTAGGATTATTGAACGGTTTCCCCATGCAAATTTCTCGACCAGTCTTTAGAATACTTCTTCAAGCTGTACACATTTACATATTACACTTTCTCTTAATATTTTCTTCCCCTTATGCACCAATTTCTAGACTTTCTATTTGACAAATTAAAGAAAAGGACAAAAGTAAGGTCGTTTTATTTAATGTCCCCTGAAATTACCTGTTATTTCACAATCTCCCTTTGGTATTTGGTATTACATGCTGAGTTCATATTGATATTTCTATAGGTAGGTTGATTTTTCAAGCTGCGTATATTCAATAATATTTTTCAGTTTTTGTAATTTTAATAGTGTGAAGAACGTATTTCTTTTGGAGTGTATGTGTGTATAAAATAATTAAGTTGCTGCACAAGAAGTCAACAAATTTGATGAGATTTTCCACCAAGAGTCTTGATGGATTGGAATATTTGAAAATTCAGTTGATGTCAAAGATGGGTAGATGGACTAATTTATTGAATTGAAAGTAAGGACACAACACAAAAGAACAAAAGTAAATAGACTGGCTTATGAAAGAAGGCAAAAGGACAGCAAATGGGCTGGAAAAAGGTACTGATATTAGCTATGTGGTACAAAGAGGTTTCCTCTCGTCTATGTTTCTTATTCCTTCCCCCTAAAACTATGAGTCCGGAACCAAAATATTGTTTATTTGAACTCAAAGTACAAAAATAGGTAAAAAAATTAACTGATGACCAATTTATATATAGTGCATGGATTGAATGTTATATATGATGATATGCTATAATTACGTATTTTAGTTGCTTATTACACTCTAATTTACTGCACTTTAATTGAGTTTGAGCTTTAATCGTTAGTATTTTACACTAATGGTGTATTTTATGCCTTGTAGGAGTGATTCCGAGCTATATAGATGTTATAGAATGAATTCAAGTGATTTGGAGCTTTGAAATCTGAGTAAAAGCCCAAGGATACAAGTCGGGATCGCGTTTGGGGGTCAACGGATGATAGTTAGAGCGAACGAAGAATCGAGCAGGCACATTGTGCACTGTCTAGTAAAATAGATATAACTTTTTCTTAGAACTCCAATTTGGCTCCACAATATATGGTTGGAAAGCTAACTCCAAGGACTACAACTTTCATGTTTTATGTTTTTCCCAATTCGGAACGGAACAGGGTGAAAAACTAGCTCTAGAGCGAAGTTAGCGCGAGCTCGCACGAGTTAAGGAGATGGAGGCAGAATGTCAGAAGACATGCACGAAGTCATGTGCGAAGAGTGCGCGAGCTCGCGCTAGTCACCCGGGAAAAGTGCCCTTTTCATATTGGAGAAGGTATAATTGTTTGTGCCCAACCCTACTTGGCTTGGGTGTTCAAGCCATGAATGCATTGTGACATTGAGTCGGTTTTTGAGGCTAGGATTGTTGTGAGCATATTGTCTTTGTTTGAATATTTTTTGAAGAATGAAATAATTAAAGGGAAGTGTATGATGATTACATATGCTAGAGTTTAATTGTTGCTATCAACCATGATCATTGGTGAAGTGTGCTCCAAATGTGTTAAGATGTTAAGTGCTCATAGATAGAGTACATTTTTGGTTGACTCGGGGACGAGCAACGTTTAAGTGTGGGGTGTTGATGATAGGCTATAATTACGTATTTTAGTCGCTTATTACACTCTATTTTACTGCACTTTAATTTAGTTTGAGCTTTACTCGCTAGTATTTTGCACTAATGATGTATTTTATGCCTTGTAGGAGTGATTCCGAGCTATATAGATGTTATGGAATGAATTCAAGTGATTTGGAGCTTTGAAATCTGAGTAAAAGCCCAAGGATACAAGCCGGGATCGCGTTTGTGGGTCAACGGATGATAGTTAGAGCGAACGAAAAATCAAGCAGGCACATTGTGCACTGTCTAGTAAAATAGATATAACTTTTTCTCAGAACTCTAATTTGGATCCACAATATATGGTTGGAAATCTAACTCAAAGGGCTACAACTTTCATGTTTTATGTTTTTCCAAATTCGGAACGGAACAGGGTGAAACACGAGCTCTAGCGCGAAGTTAGCGCGAGCTCGCACGAGTTAAAGAGCTGGAGGCAGAATGTCAGAAGACATGCGCGAAGTCATGCGCGAAGAGTGCGCGAGCTCGCACTAGTTACCCGGGAAAAGTATCCTTTTTCACATTAGAGAAGGTATAATTGTTTGTGCCCAACCCTACTTGGTATATATACATAGGAGAACGTTTTTGAGAGCAAATCTTTGACGAAGGAAGAGCACAGACCCGTCGTGGAGGCAGGGTTTCATCTTTTCTTCCACCAACTTAGTCTTTTTATGTTTCTTTGTATGATTTATTGTTTTGCTACCATGTCTATGTGGAGCTAAACTTCACGTTCTAGGGTTGTGGTTCTTTCATGACTATTGTTATTCGGATACTGATTTTGATTTCTTAGTTTATCATATTGGTTTATTTATTCAATCCTACACTTAATTATTTGATTGCTTGATCACCAATTGAATACTATCTATGAATCTAGAGTTGAACTCGAAAGTGGAAATTCTAGATTGCATATAGGATTGAGTAGAGCATGTTCTTGAACCTGGGCATCGGGGAACAGATTCGCGGTTATGATAGACATATATCTAATCGCCTTGCTTGGTTGATTTACAGGAATTGTAAATGCATTCTTGTTGATTCTAACTCCATAGACATATAGGCATTAGGTTAGCTTGAATAGACGAGTAAGAACTCGACAGATTCTTATGAGCAATATTAACCATGTCAACCAATAAACTAAATAAATTAGTTAGTCAATTCAATTGAAGAATACAATAGGAATGTTAGATAGCTCATAACCCTAGATCGTTTTCATTACATTGATATCATAAAAATTTGCTCTTTCTCTCTATTAAAAGTTCATTATTTGTTTTTATTTATTTTAATTAGTTTAGAATCAAATACTTCTTGGTTTAATTCTTGTATAGATAATTAGGATAGTCTAATTTAGTTAATAGTTGATCATAAGTCCTCGTGGGTTCGACATCCGACTTTTAGTCACTTTATTACTTGACGACCGCGTATACTTGCGTGTGCGTTTGGCCGCAACAAGTTTTTGGCGCCGTTTTCGTGGACTTAGAAATTAGCTGTTTTTCTAGATTAGACATATATTTATTTTTTCTATTCATTTTTTTGTTTGAGTTTAGTTAGTATTTTTTATTTATTTTAACATGTCATCTTGGAATGAAAATTGTTCGAATGATGGTTATTCTTATTTTGATGATCCTTGTCCATATTATGGAGGGCCCCACTGGTGGAAAAATTGTCAGAATATTCCCGGGAGCGAGTTGTGCGCACAATCTCAATCCTTTGAGTGGAATATTTGTGTTATGTGTGGTGGTCAAGATGGTCATTGGGATGGATGTCCTAATTCTTTTCATCCTTCTCTGAGCCCTTATTATGATCTTTCTAATGATGTTTGTGAGTTTGATAGGGGCAATGAAGTACAGGATATGGAACATGAGGCATATATTAGGGATATTTTGAGGCAAGTAGCAGAGCAACATGATGAACTCAAAAAAGATATGAAAAGAATGAGGGCAACAATCACAAGAATGAAGGCCAATATGGAAGAATTGAATGAAGAGAGCGAGTACCAGCAAGAGGAAAATTTTGAAAAAGAGGAGATTATGAGTCAAACTTGGCTGGTGGAACAAGCTGAAAGATTGGAAATATATGAGGCTCAGCGTGAGAAAATTACAGATGTGATAAAAGACTTAATAGAAGGAAGAGCTGAACTGGGACAAGAAATCGAAAAATTTGGCACTGCTATTCACGACTTGGGAGCTCAATTGATTGCAAAGGTTGATGCGTCTAACGCCCAACAAAATAGTTCTGAGTTGTGTGAAACTGAAAAGGAGCTTATACGCCAATTCGAGGAGCTAAAATTGAAGAGTCAATCATTCAAGTGTACTTTTATTAATGATGTCCATGTTGAGAAAGCACTCTAGAGTCATGTGAGGAAGTAGATAATGTTATATTTGAAGACTCTAGTGTGTGTACATATGAGGATGTAACTAGTAATACAATTCTAGAGTTAGGGCGTACTGCTCCTCATTTCATATATTTTTCAACATTGTGTTTGGATGATGACATGGAAATCGAGCCATCTGAGCCTTTGGGGGAGCCAATGTACGAGGACTTGGGTGCTTATATTCTGGAATTTATCATGCCAGAGAGACATAAATACATACCTCATTTGAAAGCCAAAAAATGTACAACACGCTATTGGTTGCTTGGCCCTATTAAATTTGTCTCACCACCCCTAGAGCATAGCAAAAAACTTGAAGCCAAATTAGGGGTACAATTCATAAGTTCAAGGTGGAGGCAAAAATTAGTTCAAGTCGTGCCGCGACTTTAAATCAGGCGCTTGTTGGGAGGCAACCCAGCTTTACTGCTTTCTTTTATTTTTATTTATTTTTGTTTGTTTTATTTTTCTATCTTTGTAGCATTTTTTTTTGTAGGATTATGAGCATAGGAGAAAAGCCACTGGAAATGTGCAAAAGTGAGCAATGTGGTTGAAATATGTGTGGGGTGACCGCACAAAGGATCGTACCTGGGAGAAATCTGAGTATCCCGTGAGCTGCTAATGCTTCAGCCTTTGGCCTACCAGGGAGTCTCTTTTACCCTCTTGTTATTTTTAGTGTGCATTGAGGACATTGCACAATTTTAAGTGTGGGGTGAGGAGATTGTCTGGGTGACTTTCTGTGCTATGTTAGCTTAGTTATAGTACTCGTTCTTAGTGTAGTAATTTTTATTTTTTAAAAAAAACAAAAAATTTTTTGAAAAATTTGGACTTTTCCCGACGATGGATCTCCTAGACAGTTTTCTTGAGGGATTAAAGTCTAAACAAAAAAAAAACACAAAAATATGTCTTTTAGCTTTCTTTAGGTAGTAATAATCCCCCGTGGTTTTTCTTTGTGCCTCAGTTCTTTTTCATGGGATGTAGTTTGAACCGGGTAGTGGTTTTATTTTATTTTATTTTTAGAGTAGATTAGAATTTAGGGAAGAATGATGAACCTAGGCGCCCTTGACTTGTTTGATGGTAGCATATTTAGGCTTTGGCATGTGTAGTATCTTCCCTATAATTTGAAATTATTGATGATGCCTTGCTTACTTAGATAGCATATTTTGTGGCATCTATGTCTCGTTTTCTTGACTTATGTTCACTTTGTGCTTAATGCTTAATATTTCGTGGCTCCATGAATACTTGCATTTATTTGAGAGTCGGAATGAGACCATTCTTAGTGAGTCATGTGCCATGTGTGGTGAGGTTTTTGTATAGTCTATGTATTGTACTTGTGTCTAGAACTTGCTCGGTTTGTGAGTCGAAGCGAAATTTTAGGTGCTGCTCGGTTTGAAAAATGATTTTAGGTTTTCTTTGATCTTTTTTAGCTTAATTGCGTACCACAAATAAAATCTATCCCTAGTTAAACCTTTTGAGCCTATAGACTTTTATTTGGCACCCACATTACAAGCCTATATCCTTTTTGTTCTTAATTGATATTTTTGATCATTTTTCCTCTTAAAGCACTTTAATTGTGAGATGAGCGCTAAAAGAAGTAAGAAGAGACTAGTGGGGGGTGACTTTTGAGTGGAACCAATGAAAGAAAGATGGTGCACTTATATTTGTAAAATAATATACCACTAGCGGAAATTGAAAAGAAAAAAAAACGAAGAAAAATCTGAAGGAAAGAAGAAAGGAAGAAAAATCTGGAAAAAAGAAGAAGGAAAATATAGGTGAATAAATTGTTGTCTTGTTCTTGCTAGTGGGGTATAAATTAAAGTAGTGCTTAAAGAAAGAGGGAACATTGCTGGGAGTGATTTTAGTTGTGAAATCGAGGTTGGGATTGAAGAATTTGCGCTCAAAGTGATTATGTGATATGTTAAAGTGCTTAGGAGGGTGAACCACTATTCCTAAATATATCATACCTGTCCCTTAGCCCACATGACAACTATGAAAAAGTCCTAATTGATTTTAGATTGAGTGAGCCTACATTAGTAGAGATTTACATTATGGGCAAGCCTATGGTACCAAGTGCATGCATGTGACTTCTTTTGTGAGAGTGAGAGAGTTCTTTGATATATATATGGATCTTTAAAATATATTTGATCATGAGATTCGAATGTATGGATTCAACTTACTCTCTTGCCTTGGTTGTGAGGGCACATGGTTTCACGAAGGATAGGTAACATTATTAGACTTCTCTAGGATGTTGGGTGTTCAAGCCATGAATGCATTGTGACATTGAGTCGGTTTTCGAGGCTAGGATTGTTGTGAGCATATTGTCTTTGTTTGAATATTTTTTGAAGAATGACATAATTAAAGGGAAGTGTATGATGATTGCATATGCTAGAGTTTAATTGTTGCTATCAACCATGGTCATTGGTGAAATGTGCTCCAAATGTGTTAAGATGTTAAGTGCTCATAGATAGAGTACATTTTTGGTTGACTCGAGGACGAGCAATGTTTAAGTGTGGGGTGTTGATGATAGGCTATAATTACGTATTTTAGTCGCTTATTACACTCTATTTTACTTCACTTTAATTTAGTTTGAGCTTTACTCGCTAGTATTTTGCACCAGTGATGTATTTTATGCCTTGTAGGAGTGATTCCGAGCTATATAGATGTTATGGAATGCATTCAAGTGATTTGGAGCTTTGAAATCTGAGTAAAAGCCCAAGGATACAAGCCGGGATCGCGTTTGGGGGTCAACGGATGATAGCTAGAGCGAACGAAGAATCGAGCAGGCACATTATGCACTGTCTAGTAAAATAGATATAACTTTTTCTCAGGACTTTAATTTGGATCCACAATATATGGTTGGAAAGCTAACTCAAAGAGCTACAACTTTTATGTTTTATGTTTTTCCAAATTCAGAATGGAACAGGGTGAAACACGAGCTCTAGCGCGAAGTTAGCGCGAGCTCGCGCGAGTTAAGGAGCTGGAGGCAGAATGTCAGAAGACATGCGCGAAGTCATGCGCGAAGAGTGCGCGAGCTCGCACTAGTCACCCGGGAAAAGTATCCCTTTTCACATTGAAGAAGATATAATTGTTTGTGCCCAAACTTACTTGGTATATATACATAGGAGAACGTTTTTGAGAGCAAATCTTTGACGAAGGAAGAGCACAGACCCGCCGTGGAGGCCGGGTTTTATCTTTTCTTCCACCAACTTAGTCTTTTTATGTTTCTTTGTATGATTTGTTATTTTGCTACCATATCTATGTGGAGCTAAACTTCACGTTCTAGGGTTGTGGTTCTTTCATGACTATTGTTATTCGGATATTGATTTTGATTTCTTAGTTTATCATATTGGTTTGTTTATTCAATCCTGCACTTAATTATTTAATTGCTTGATCACCAATTGGATACTATCTATGAATCTAGAGTTGAACTCGAAAGTGGGAATTCTAGATTGCATATAGGATTGAGTAGAGCAAGCTCTTAAACCTGGGCATCGGGGAACGGATTCGCGGTTAGGATAGACATATACCTAATCGCCTTGCTTGGTTGATTTACAGGAATTATAAATGCGTTCTTGTTGATTCTAACTCCAGAGACATATAGGCATTAGGTTAGCTTGAATAGGCGAGTAAGAATTCGACAGATTCTTATGAGCAATATTAACTCTGTCAACCAATAAACTAGATAAATTAGTTAGTCAATTCAATTGAAGAATACAATAGGAATGTTAGATAGCTCATAACCCTAGATCGTTTTCATTACATTGATATCATAAAAATCTGCTCTTTCTCTCAATTAAAAGTTCATTATTTGTTTTTATTTATTTTAATTAGTTTAAAATCAAATACTTCTTGGTTTAATTCTTGTATAGATAATTAGGATAGTCTAATTTAGTTAATAGTTGATCATAAGTCCTCGTGGGTTCGACATCCGACTTTTAGTCACTTTATTACTTGACGACCACGTATACTTGCGTGTGCGTTTGGCCTCAACAATATACCTTAACGGCACGCTTGTCCGTTAAGGCATATCGCATTCAGCCCATGCGCTATATTTGAATTTTAAATGGCGATCAAAATATAAGTACATCGCATATACGGGAGACGATATATTTGAAGTTGAAAAGACAAGTAGGTATAGCGCATCCCATATATGCGCTATACCTGTATAATAAAACCCCAGTCGTCTTCCTAGCTCGGAGACAGAATCAACCCCCCCCCCCCCAAAAGCCTAAACCTCCATTGGAGCCCACTTGTCCCCCAAAAATCATGTCCCGTCCGTATTGAAGCGAGCAAACACCGAATCCAAGGTGTTATCGTGTAGTAGATCTCTTCTATTGCTCGTTTCAGTGGTCAAATCATCAACTTTTCACTATTCAAAAACTATAAATTGAAGTATTCTGACTTACTTTTTGGTAAAACTCATTAATATAAAGTACTATTTAGTTATTTTTACTGTGTTGTATGCTTTTAATGATCATTTTGTCATATAATTATTTTTTTATACGGATTAGTTTATTTATGTGCTAAATTTTTTTAAAATATATACCGTTATTTTATTGAATAACTATTGTTATATGTGATTTTAGTGTTGTACGTATAATTATATGTGACTTTATTGTTGTTTAATGGCTTCGTGTTATGTTGTGCCTTTAATTGTTATGTAGTGCCCTTTAGCGTATTAAAACTGATTATAAATTTTAGCTTATGGTAGTTGATTTTGTTTATGGCCATTTAGAGTAGTGTGACTTTAGTGTTCTTTAGACTCAAGGGCATATCTCCAAACCTCTAGCCTCTCGTACGTTGAAACTTTGTTGTATGCCTTTTCTAATTGCACAAACAGTATAAAAATCAAAATTATTATATACTATAATTTATTAGTTATCTTTGTCTATTCCCTATCATTTTCCCATTTCACAGTATTATGGATTATTGGTGGTGTTCAAAAATTAAAGTTCATACAGCTGGTAATTGTGCATGAGTCTCTAGCATATAAACAACTTACTATCTTGAACACACTTGAATTTTAGATCTGCTTCTGTTTAAACTGAAAATAATGTGGTAAATGAATTTAGTCATGGTTAGTTTTTCACAAAACGTTTTTCTTAAAAAAGTTATTTTTAAAAAAAATAATTAAATGACAGTTTTTGATATTAGCAAATCCACCATGTTATCCCTTTCAAGGGGTTAATTTCACAAATGGTCATATAATTATGACATTTTTACACTAAAATCATATAACTTTCTTTTCTCACACAATGATCATAAAACTTTCACTTCTTTACACAAAAAATCCTAGTGACCGGGAAAGACGTTTTCCCGGTCATTTTTTGATTTATTTTTTTCAATTTTTTCATTTTTTTTTAAAAATAAAAATATTTTTTCTTTAAAATAAAAACTGAAAAACTAAGATAAAACTAAATACTTTAAAAAAACTGAAAAAAAAATATTTTTCAAAAATAAAAATATTTTGTTGAAAATATTTTTTTTTCAGCTTTTAAAAAACGAAAATATTTTATTAAAAATATTTTCGTTTTTTAAAAGCTGAAAAAAAAGTATTTTCAACAAAATATTTTCATTTTTTGCAAACTAAATAAAGTCCAACAAAGATACATTTTCAAGAAATGCAAAATATTTTTCCTTTCTTAAACTAATGCACCAATAGTTCACTAATTTAGTAAAGGCTTTTTTTTCCAGTTTTTACAAAAAAAATTCAATTTTTACAAAAAAATATTTTTTCAGTTTTTTTAAAGCATTTCTTTTGTAAAAACTAGAAAAAATATTTTTAATAAAATATTTTCGTTTTTTAAAAGCTGAAAAAAAAAATATTTTCAACAAAATATTTTCATTTTTTGCAAACTAAATAAAGTCCAACAAAGATACATTTTCAAGAAATGCAAAATATTTTTCCTTTTTTAAACTAATGCACCAATAGTTCACTAATTTAGTAAAGTCTTTTTTTTCCAATTTTTACAAAAAAAATTAATTTTTACAAAAAAATATTTTTTTAAAGCATTTCTTTTGTAAAAACTAGAAAAAATATTTTTAATAAAATATTTTCGTTTT
>MU731466.1:58138-85732 GCA_026770625.1 Nicotiana glauca
CCCGTCCCCTCTTTAAAGCCTAAACCTCCATTGGAGACCACCTGTCCCCCAAAAATCGTGTCCCCTCCGTATGTTAGCGAGCAAACACCGAATCTAAGGCATTATCGTGTAGTGGATCTCTTCTATTGCTCGTTTCGGTGGTTAAATCACAATTTTCCACAATTCAAAAAACTATAAATCGAAGTATTCCGACTTCCTTTTTTGTAAAACTCATTAATATAAAGTACTATTTAGTTGTTTTTACTGTGTTGTATTTTTTTGTGATATAATTATTTTTTAAATATTTTATCCGGATTAGTTTATTTATGTGCTAAAAATTATAAAAATATATATTGTTATTTTATTGAATAATAGTGTTATATGTGATTTTAGTGTTGTACGTATAATATGTGACTTTATTGTTGTTTAATGGCTTTGTGTTATGTTGTGCCTTTAATTGTTATGTAGTGCATTTAACATAGTAAAATTAATAATAAATGTTAGCTTATGATAGTTACCTTTCTTTATGACCATTTATAGTAGTGTGACTTTAGTGCTCTTTAGGATTCTGAGGTCTAGAATAAAAACTTTGTGCCCTCATTAGCTAACTCGGTTAGAGTATTCAATTACGAATTTAATGTATTAGTAGATAATTATCAAATATTAGATATGAATTATAAAATAATCAGCTGACATTACAAAAGAGACGCTGCCGAAAATTTTGGGCAAAATATGACAGTTAACAAATAAATCGTTACGAATGAAATAAATTAAATATTATTTACTATCAAGTTTAAGTATTTTTTATATAAATAATTATTAAATATATCTTGATTAGTTATGAAAATTAAATATTTAATTCTATTATAACAAAAATAATCTGAAAAAAGCTGACAGTTCAAACAAAATCCTGCAGAATTTTAGTTGAAAAATATAGAAAAATAACATATGAAATATTAATATAGTAAATTTATGAACCTAAATATTTGTTATATGAATAATTACCAAAATATCTTATTATTTATGAAAATAAAATATTTAATGTTACACCCTATATTTTCGTACGTAAAAGTGCGTTGTAAGCAAACTAATGTAGGACCAAAAATGAGATAATATTTGAAAGTATATAAAGTAAGTTAATCATGTTACCTCGGAGGTTAAAAATATTGAAGATCATGAACAACAAGTACAAAGAGGGTTGGAAGGTTTAGAAGCAAAAGGAATTGAAAAAAATAATATTTCATCGAAAGTCGACAAGTTGGGATAACATGTACTTTTGGGGAGAGACTAGGGTGATTAACATAATAATTAGGTTATGTTATGATATATATTAGTCTCATGATAGTCGTGTGTTATGTTTTGAAGTCAAGCGAGTTGTGGAACAAAAGTCGATGAAAGTCATAACAAGTTACGTTCATAAGTTTTACTGAAAATTTGGGTCAAATGTAACTGCGATTTTATCCCAATATACTTACAGTTATGGGGTTTTCCTCCCATCTAATTGAATATCTATGAGTCTATTTTCTAACACATTAAACCGTTTTTCAATATGACATCAGAGTAGAGAGATATGAGCGTTTTTGCGAGATTATGCAGAAAATGAGAGCCCAAAAATGGGCCAGTTCGGGTCGTCCAAAGAGGCCTTTTAAAGGCATATTTTCTTTATACATTAGACTTAAAATAGGGCATTAACTAGACAAAAGCTCAGCAAAAATTTTCCCAAAAATTTCCCACAAACCCTAATTGATTTTCTCTCCCTTTCAAGTTCAAATTGGGGGTAAAACCTAGAGTTTGAAGAACCAAGATATGAGCTGACTTATCCAACAAATAAGATAAGTTTACCGCTATCTTTCATCCATTTTTTTCAGCTGTAAATTCATGGTAAGTTGTTCTATATTTGTAAGAACTCACGGGACGGTAATCGAAAGTCGGGAGTTCGAGTTATTCACTTGTAGCTAACTGTTTTGTGGAATTTTTTTTTTGCTATTGGGCTATGTGTTTTACTACTATTTTGTGGAGTTTTGGAGGAGGAAGGGTGTGGATAAATACCACATAAATGTAGGATTGTGGGTTGGTTGTTTGTCGTAATATGTTTTGGTCGTGTGACACTACTCGATGGTTGTTTTGTGTATAAAGAGATTGGGGTGTGTTGGGATGTTTTGTAGTATTTTATGGTGTATATAAGGCTGGAAAATAATGTATATATGTAGTTATTGTTGTGTTCTTGTGTTGTTGGTGTTATCTTGAATTTGGAGGAAGTAAGGATTATAAGGGAGATGCTACCCGTTTTAATACAAAATAAGCTTGTCGTTCGTTGTGAGATAGTTGTATCGTTCGTAACTTAATGATATTATTATATCGTTGTTGTATATTAAGGTGCAAAGAGGCGAGTTCAACTTGGTGATTTGAAAGATTGTGATAAGGTATGTTAAGGCTAAGCCATTCTTTCATTTTGGCGTAATCCATTAACTACATGTATTTGATAACGAGACATAAGAGAAGTTCATATTCCCAAATTTATGTACATTGTCCTAATATCTTGTGCAAGAGATTTGATTCCGAAAGTTGTAATTTTGAACCCATTTGAATTATTTTGAGCCTTTTGATATCCTTTCTTTCTAACCCCATCCAAAAGCCCACATTACGGTTCAGATAAAGACCTTCCGATCAGTCTTCGAGAGATGCCAAAGCTAGCAACTAGAGGTGAATCATACCATGGGCAACACTCCAGTCCAAACAAGGGAAATGAAAAATGAGAGAGTCTTATTTATGAAAGCCCTTACGGATACCGCAAGGCGATGAAAGCTGAGAGAAATAAAAAATGAAAGAGTCTTATTGGTGAAAACTTTCACGGGCACCATAAGGAGACTGTAAGTTAAGAGAAAGAACAAAATGAGAGAGGCTTGATGGTGAAAACCCTTCGGGCACTACCAGTCGAATAATGATTGTGAATCAGATTGGATAATCGGAGCATTGAAGCGCAGTTTCACATTTTAAGGGTATAACAGGAACTGAACATCATATTTGCTTCACAGAATACGCCACAGGTGCATGTCATGGTCATTAGAGTTGGTATCCACATCTGATAGGTTTCTACTTTGTAGCTTTCTTGTTAAGAATCATCTCTTTCCATTATCTTCTACTCTGTTCCTTTTGTCTTGTTTACTTCCTCTTCCTAAGTCTGTTTGGTCAGAACAAGTGAGAAATGACTTCAAAATTTGTCACCAGCTTTCCAATTGCACTAAACGGCATCTGGTTAACATATCAAAGCGCCATAAGTCAAGAAAGAACAACAAGCACACTGAATTGGTAACAATCAACATGCTTTGGGATCCTTGTAAATTACAAAGGCTTGGTATATATCAATTCATGAACAATGCAACAGATGAATGGTTAGGGTGAACAGATCAAAGGTATTTCCTGTGATAAGATTGACAAAAGGGTGGTAAACCAGTGACGAGCAAGACCTTCTAAGCAGAAATCAAAGTTATCACGGCAAATGAGGGAGTCGTAGACCTCAAGGACAGGACTAGTGGTAAAGAACAGCATACACAATGAGGAGGTGACAGGTGTCGTGCTTTGGGGTTCATGTGAGACACAAAGGTTGGTAAATGTCAGTTCAAGAGCAATGCAATGGATAGAAGGTATTGGGTTTTAATGGAGAAGAGGTACTTTCTATGTTAAGGGTGACAAAGGAAGTGGTTAGTCAAGGAACAAGAAAGGTCTTCAAATGGAAATCAGTTATCATGGAAAGTGAAGGAGCAATAGACCTCAAGGCTAAGGCCAGTGGTTTAAGTCAAGAAAGAATAGCATACATACGGAGTGGGGGAAATGGACGTGCTTTGGGATTCATGTGAGACACAAAGGATGGGTAGATGCCAGTTCATGAGCAATGCAACAAATAGAGGGAATTGGGTCTGAATGGATAAGGGGTATTTTATGTGACAAAGACGGCAGAGAAAGTGGTTAGCCAATAAACTAGAAAGGTCTTCGAGTAGAAATCACTTATCATGGGAAGTGAAGGAGAAATCACCCTCAAAGTCAAGGCCACAAACCAACCACCATATTTTTTTAAACTGACAAGATTTTTCTTTGATTTGAAATAGGGGCAGAAAATCTCGTTTGTTTCGGAGAAACCCTCCGTAGGTGAAGAGCAAGCACCAGACAGGTTTGACAGTAAGTTCTCAGGACCCTCCTGGAAAATAGGACCTATTTTAAAATTCAAAACAATCATGAGTAGCATAATCTAGCATAAATGTACCCTAAAGGAATATAAGTTGGTTTCAAAGTCCGCATGTTTGAGATAGGATTCAATTAGGAGAGTATTCTCCCTTATTGGGACTTTCGATTCAGTTAAGTATTGTCTTCTTTCAGCTAAGAGAGTAGAGAGTCTATGTATATATAATATTACAGTATTTTCACCACCACTGAGCTATAATCGGCGGGCAGACCCCTATTGGGCAACCTCAGATCAGATGGTAAGTTATATACTGAGCCTACTATGGAAGAGCACCTATGAGTGAGCCCAGATGGCTGAGGTACAGAGCCTAGTATGGCCGAGCGCCTATGAGAAAGCCTACTACGGTAGAGTAATTACACATACCGAGCCTTATAGGGCCGGACAACTATTTTACTTACTATATTGAGAGAGATGGGTCAGTATTAGTAGGTAAGCATATCTTCATATTATCTTTGACTCCCAGTTACTTTCAATTATTATATTATCAGTTCAGTTTTAGCTTTCAATTATTTTATTGCCTTACATACTCGGTACATTATTTCGTACTGATGACCCTTTTTTTGGGGACGTTGCATCTCATGCTTGCAGGTCCTGATAGAAAACTAGATAGCTCTTCCCAATAGACAAAGTCAAACATCATCTTGGTTGGTAAGCTCCACTTTTTCGAAGTTACTAGGTCTACACCTTGGAGTCCATTTTATATATACAGGTTTGATGGGTAGACCGATGCCCTGTCCCGACCATGATATAGATCAGTTATCCTTAGAGGCTTATAGATGAGTCATGTATATTTTTTATATCAATATTGTGTCTTTACCAGCCCTAAGTAGATGTTTAGTTTGGTATTTCTAGTCGTAGACGTTATTTTCAGATGATTCAGAATATGGCCTTATCGGCCTAAGTTCAGGGATACCCCTCCATAGTTCACAGTTATAGAGTAGTACGCTCGGGCTGAGTATGGCACCGGGTTCCGGTCTCGCCCCCCCAGGTTCGGGGCGTGACAAACTTGGTATCAGAGCAATTCTGTCCTAGGGAGTCTACAAGTCGTGTCTAGTAGGTCTTGTTTATAGATGTGTTATGCACCACATTATATAAGCAGGGAACTATAGGGCATTTAGGAGTTGGTTACCCTTATTTGAAATCTAAATCGTGTTGTAGAACTGAGCTATAGGAAATTTGAGTTAAACTTACGTGTTGGTGTTTGCATACACTAATGACATTGACTAGGAAGAATACGGCTAGCCAGAGGAAAGATACAATGGCAAGTTAGGGGACCAGCATGGTAGCCCAAGTAGATGGGACCCAGTCTAAGGCCTAGGGCGAGACCCCTACTCAGCCATTACCGGCTCCTCTACCACCTGAGGAGATTCCTAGGTAGACTGTACATCCAATTCCCCCTCCGCTTCCATCAGATCAGGACTTGAGGAGTGCGGTGCATTTTTTGACACAATTGGTAGATACCCGGTAATAACTAGGGATTATGATGCATTTTACACTCCTTATTACTTGAGCTTTGATTAAAAATGTGTACAAAATAGTCCCAAAGGCTTACATGTTGTACTTGTTTGCAGAGTTTGGTAAAGAAGGTGACAATTAGTCAACATCAGCTCAAAAAGGAGTGACAAGCACCAAGAACAAGTCCAAGCACAGTGAAACAAGTTCACTGCGGCCGCACTCCATTTAGTGCGGTCCGCACTGATGAGGTTCACAGAGGTGTATTTTTAGAAAATCAAGCATTGCGGCCACACAGCATTTCAAGCGGACCGCAATGGACTCACCGTGGACAAACTCGACATTGTGCGGTCCGCAAAGATGAAATTCAGAGAGTTGAAGAATGGGAGCTTAATGCCAATGCGGTCCGTGATCCTATTTTGTGTAGACCGCAACAGAAGCCACCGCGGCCGCGGTGTCCAAGTTTGGAGAGCAAAATTTGTAGCCAAGAAGCCTCACTGTGGCCGCACTCGATTTTTTGCGGTCCGCACTACCCCCCACCCCCACCCCACCCGTAGGGGTATTTTTGTCCAAAAAATTTGGCCTAGTATAAATAGTTTCTTTTTCCATTTTTAGGTCATCAGTTGTATTTTAACGCTCAGATTTGCTCATGAACACTATTCCTTAACCATTTTGAGTAATTTTAGAGTACTTTTATTATTGAATCTTCAAGTATTAGTTTGTAATTGAATATTATGGGATTCTCTTCATCTATTTATCAGTTTTATTCTATTATCATGAGTAGCTAGACTTATTAGCTAGGGTTGTAGCTCAACTCTAGTGTGGGTTATTGATGGGTCTTGAGTTTTAGGGCTTTAATATCTATGGGTGTTTGATATTTGGACTAATATATGGTTTCAATGTTGAATTAGTAGTTGTAAATACTAATTTGTGCCTATTTGACTTGGGTTCTTCTTGACAAAGAGAACTTGAGTCTAGGAAAATTAGTCGAACAAGGAATTGGGGCGTATTCAAGAGATTGATAGACCCAATTAAAGGGTTAAACCTAGAGATAGTAATACCCGACTTGAACCTAAATTGCTTGCACAAATTATCATGCCCAATTGATCTTGAGAAAGTCAATTAGGGAAAAATCGCTCAAACTACCGAGAGGTATAGAGTGAGAAGTATCGTGCATTGGTTATATCGTAATCCCCAACATGATAATCTTGCCTTAGACTTGATAATCCATCAAGTATCCACCTAGGTGAAAGTCACCGCCCTAGTGCCTTTTTTACTATTTAGACAACCTTCAAGTATTTCACTCTTAGCTTAATTTAGCATCTTATTAGCATTAAATTTGAAGAAATCAAAAGACCAATGATGATTATAAGAGTAATTAAGGGCAATTACGCATCATCAATGAATACTATCACGAACATATCTAAAAATGGTCAGAATAGGCTATTTATCAAGTCTATAAATACGGCGGGTGCATTCGTCAACCCGAAGGACATGACAAGGAACTTGAAGTGGCCATATCAGGTCCTAAAGGATGTCTTCGGAATATCTTCTCACTAACTCTGACCTGGTGGTACCCCGACCTCAAATCTATCTTTGAAAAGCATCTAGCCCCCTATAACTCATCAAACAAGTCATCGATCCTTGGAAATGGATACTTATTCTTAATAGTTACCTTGTTCAGCTGCCTATAATCAATCCGCACAAACAGTATCGGTGCACCCCAAGGTGAGGTATTAGGCCTTATGAAACCTTTCTCCAGCAAATTATTTAACTGCTCCTTCAACTCCTCAATTTGGCAGGTGCCATTCTATATAGAGGGATGTATATTGGTTGAGTTCCTAGAAGAAAATCGATGTTAAAATCAATCTCTCGCTCTAGAGGAATACCTGGAAGCTCATATCAATGTTACTTGAGTTGCTTGAGTTAAAATCAATCAAATCAATCAAATCGATGTTACTTGAGTTTTTCCCTAAGTCTCTGTGGAGATATAGTGAAGGCTTTTGGTTAGGATAGGAAATGTTTGGTCTAAGTAAGTTCTATCTTCCCTTTAGCACTTCATTTGCTTCATTTTGGCACACATTCACTTGACTTTTTAAGCCATTTGCTTCTTTCTAAGGGGTTAGAGAGATGCACTGTCACTCTTTCTTATTCATTTCAAACTTTTTCTCCTTTCTCAAATTTCCACACCTTTCATCTTTTTACTTTTGTTGAATCCCTTCATTCTTCTCTACATTGAACATTCGTTTGTCTTTTTTATTTTCTTTCTTTTTCATTGCCTTTCCTTTTCTTTATTTTGTACCTTTTACCTCTTTGTTGTATTCCTCGTCTCTCCCTCCCAAACTAATGTTTTTTCCTTGTGCTAAGGAAATATCGGGTGCCAAGAGAGGGTACTTTTAGAACGGGTAAAGGCTTGCATCGTGGTTTTTGAAAGAAAAAGGTCTAAGGCTCAAAAGGGTTGACTAGGGATATTATAATTTGTAGGCTATGGAAGTGTTCAAGATATCATTCGGATCAGGAAGAGCCTATAATCACATCTCAAGTCAAACTACACTTAGGATTTCGCCTAGACAAACATTCAGGGCAAGTTCTAAACTAATGGCTCGGGACTTGGACTTGCAATTCAGATTCTAACCATACAAGCTACGGGATTGCTAAAGAGACAGAGTCGGGGGCCCACAACAACCTTAGCTAAGATTTGAGTAACACAATGGTCTCGAAAAACCACTTAATGATTATCGTCCAACATAAGAGTCTCAAGGTCACTACTTTCATCATCCTATACATAATAATTTGTTTTTTACCATAGGATCAAAGGAAAATGTGTTAGGCCCAAGTGAAGCTTTGCCTGAGTCACCCTTATCAACTAGCTACTAAAAAGCAAAAAGAAAACATACTCAAACCCTTAAGAAGGTTGTCATGCCATCCATCATCGGGAAGAGCCACCCGGTTCACACAAATTCTACCTTTGAAAAGAATCATGGCATTAAGGAAAACCAGAGGCTTATTGCACGCAAAACTCAAAAAAAGAATCTACGAACATAAAATAAGAATCTATTAAAGGAAAATGCGGAAAGTAAAATGACCCAGCAACAGGCTTGGGCATAAGCTAGTGTAGGATCTTCTGAGGGGTCTGGGAGTTCAAGGGTCCGAGATTTTATTGCTTTGAGTCCCCCAGTGTTCATGGGAACATATTAGAGGGAGGACTTGTAGGATTTCATAGATCAGCTTTACAGAATCTTTTTGGTTATGCATGTTGTGGAGAAAGAGGTAGTTGAGCTAGTAGCTTTTCGACTCCGAGATATAGCCATCCTTTGGTACGAGGGAGGGGAGAGGTCCTGGGGACGTAATGCACCTCCAACTATTTGGGAGAATTTTTCAGATGCCTTCCTTGACAAGTACATACCGCGGGAGATCCGACAGGCTCGAGTCGATTAGTTCTAGCCCTCAAGTAAGACAATATACGTATTCAAGAGTATAGTCTCCATTTTAACTCATTGGCCAGATATGGACCATCCATAGTTGCTACTATGCGGGACAGATTCACAGGTTTATAGCAGGGTTAGACCCAGAATATATTGAGGAATGTGCCATGCAGCATTGTAGTATTGTATGGATATCTCTTGGAATCAAGCATTTTCCCCGAATATAGAAAGGGGTAGGCATCAGCAGCAGGTTATTTTTGGGGTGAGGCTACGGTGCACTTTTGGGGTGAGGCTACGGTGCTTAACATGATAAGGAGGTTATTTTATGATTTATATTAGTCGTATGATAGTTGTGTGTTATGTTTTGAAGTCAAGCGAGTTGTGGAACGAAATTCGATGCAAGTCATCACAAGTTACGTTCATATGTTTTACTAAAAACTTGGGTCAAATATAATTGTGATTTTCTCCCAATATACTTAGAGTTATGGGCTGTTCCAACCATCAAATTGAATATATATGAGTCTATTTTCTAACGCATTAAACTTTTTATCAATACGACATTGGAGTATAGAGATATAGGCATTTTTGCTAGACTGCACAGATGGCTAGGTGACAAGTAGGTGTGTCACCTACTTGCTTAAATGAGAGCCAAAAAAATGGGCCAGTTCGGGTCGTCCAAAGAGGCCTTTTAAAGGCCTATTTTCATTATACACTAGACTGAAAATAGATCATAATAACCGGACATAAGCTCTGCAAAAATCCTCCCAAAAAAGTTCCCACAAACCCTTATTGATTTTCTTTCCCTTTCAAGTTCTAATTGGGGGTAAAACCTAAAGTTTGAAGAACCAAGATAGGATCTGAGTTATCCAAAAATTAAGGTAAGTTTACTGCTCTGTTTCATCCATTTTTTCTGCTATAAACTCATGGTAAGTCGTTCTATACTTGTAAGAATTCACGGTACGGTGATCGGAAGCCGGGAGTTCGAGTAATTCACTTGTAGCTGACTGTTTTGTGAACTGTTTTGTGTTATTGTTGGACTGAGGGTTTAACTATATTTTGTGACGTTTTGGAGGAGGAATGGTGTGGATAAACACCACATAAATGCAGGGTGGTGGGCTGGTTGTTCGTCATAATATTTTCAGGTCGTTTGACACTACTACGGTGGTCGTTTTGTGTATGAAGAGATTGGGGTGTATTGGGCAATTTTGTAGTATTTTATGGTGTATATAAGGCTGGAAAATAATGTATATATGTTGTTATTGTTGTGTTCTTATGGTGTTTGTGTTATCTTGAATTTGGAGGAAGTAAGGATTATAAGAGAGATGCCGCCCGTTTTAATACAAAATAAGTTTATCGTTCGTTATGGGATAGTTGTACCTTTCATAACTTAATGATAGTGTTATTATCATTATTATAGATTAAGGTGGGAAGATGCGAGTTCAACTTGGTGATTGGAATAGATTGTGATAAGGTATGTTAAGGCTAAGCCCTTCCTTCATTTTGGCATGATCTAGTAACTACATGTGTTTGACAAAGAGACATAAAGAGAAGTTTATATTCCTAAATTTATGTACATTATCCTAGTCTCATAAGTTATAGTAATATTCCTTATTGGGAATTTCTATTCAGTTAAGTATTGTCTTCTTTCAGCCAAGAGAGCAGAGAGTCTATGTATATACAGTGTTACAATATTTTCACCACCACCGAGCTATAATCGGTGGGCAAGCCCTTATTAAGCAACCTCTGATCAGATGGTAAGTTATATATCAAGCCTACTGTGGTCGAGATCCTATGAGCGAGCCTAGATGGACGAGATACAGAGCCTAGTATGGTCGAGCGCCTATGAGCGAGCCTACTACGGTAGAGCAATTACACATACCGATCCTTATAGAGGCGGACATCTATTTTACTTACTATATTGAGAGACATGAGTTAGTGTCAGCAGGTAAGCATATTTTCTAATTATCTTTGACTCCTAGTTACTTTCAGTTATTATATTATCAGTTCAATTTTAGCTTTAAATTATTTTATTTCCTTACATACTCGGTACATTATTTCGTACAGATGTCACTTTTGTTGGGGACGCTGCATTTCATGCCTGCAGGTCCTGATAAACAGCTGGATAGCTCTTCTCAATAGACAAAGTCAAACATCAGCTTGGTTGGTAAGCTCTAATTTCTATGAGTTACCATGTCTACACCTTGGAGTTCATTTTATATATACTAGTTTGATGGGTAGGTCGAGGCTCTGTCCTGACCATGATACAGTTTAGTTATCCCTAGAAGCTTGTACATGAGTCCTGTATATTTTTTTATATTAGTATTGTGGCTTTACCGGTCCTATGTAGATGTTTAGTTTGGTATTGCTTGTAGTAGATGCTATTTTCAGATGATTCAAAATATGGCCTCATCGCCTAAGTTAAGGGTTTCCCCTCCAGAGTTTATAGTTACAGAGTGGTACGCTCAGGACGAGTATGGCACCGGGTACCGACCACGCCTCTTCAGGTTTGGGGCATGACATTTTATTCTCTAATAATCCCAAAAATATCTGAAAAAAAAAGATGATAGTTAAAACAAAACCCTCCCAAATTTTAGTCAAAAAAAGTAAGAAACTAACATATAAAACAATAATATAGAAAAATTCAACCTAAGTATTTTATATGACTAATTATTAAATATATCATGATTAGGTAGGATAATTAAATATTTAATTCTCTTATAACCCGAAAATAGCCGAAAAAGATGATAGTCAAACAAAACCCTGCGGAATATTTGTCAAAAATGTAAGAAAATAACATATAAAATAATAATATAGAAAATGTATCAACCTAAGTAATACTATTGAAAATTTATCAAACGCTCTCCCTTCTCTCTTCTTTCTCTCTCTAGGTGTCATCTTCCCCGTCTAGGGCAGCCATGGCTGCTGTGTCCTCTTCCCAGCTTCTGGATGTGGGGGAGGAAATACAAAACACACGAGAAACAACCCCTAATACAAAGGCAAAACAAACGTATGTTGCCCAGTTATTTCAAAGCAAATCTGCTACTATTTCGTCCAAAATAGAGTTGTCTCCTGTTAGTTTTGTACATGGAGAACCAACGGTTGAATTCACTGTGGAAGAGGTTAATGCTTTTACAATTGAAGGACTACATCAACCTATAATCTTGAAGTTTTCCTATGGAAAACCTGATATTCAGGAGCTGCACCAGGCAATACCAAAACAATTTGATGTTAAAGGGTCGTGTAACATTGGACAACTTGAATATCGACATGTACTGGTTAGATTTGATCTTTTTGACGATATTTTTCAAGCCTTGTCAAGGTCTACAGGATATGCCAAGTCAAAGGGTGATGAGTTCTTCTTTAGAACTTTCCCATGGACTATATGATTTAATCCAAGAAAAGAAACGTCAAGAGCAGTAGTTTGGATCTCCATGCCAGATCTTCCTGCAAATTTTTTTGCAAAGAAGTTATTAATGTCCATCGCTTCAGTAGTGGGAAAGCCATTAGCAGTGGATAAAGCGACACAAGAAAGAACACGTCCAAGTATTGCTAGGGTCAAGGTTTTACTAGATATTCTAGCCAACCATCCTAAAAGAGTTAAGATTCAAATCGCAGATAGAAATTTAGGGAAAGTCGTTGAACATTATCAGGTTATTAGGTATTATAATCTTCCTAAATATTGCACCTATTGTAAGCATCAAGGGATGCTGAAAGATTATGTCGTTGGAAGATCGAGGTAAATAAGGAGAAAACAGTTCATGTCGAGGAAAGTGAAGGGCTGGATAGGTTGGATAAATTAGAAGCTGATGCTAGGGACTTCCTCAATGCAAAAAAGAGTTGTACATCTGGAAGTTCTAATAGAAAAAGGAAATCGGGCTGAGCAGCAGGGCTTGCAAATTGAAGGTGGAAAAAAAGTTGTCAAAACGATGAAAATCGAATTGTCGTGGGTAACAATGTTGGAGAGGGTTCACAGATCGATAAAGGTCCATATCCACCTTCTCGAGATGTGCCCGCTAAGGTGGCTTTAGCAAGGGTGTCCAATATTGTGAATCCAATAGTTCAAGCTTATGATAAGCTTGCTACTGCTGCCGCTATATTATCACCTGATAAATGTCCAAAGGGGGCTGGTAATCATGTGGTGGAAGCTAGTCCTGTTATTAAGTGTAAAGGTGTGAATCAGGAAGGGAAATAACTTGTAGAGAAAGGTGTACTAGAACCTGCAGCTGATACTACTGAATGATCTGAGGTTATTGCACAAATTTGTACTGGAAAGGATGGCATGGCAGAGGATGTTGTACAGCAAGAGATTGAAACAACAAAAAGAGCAGCTGGAAATTAGAGTAATGTTGGGAAAGGAACTACAGACAAGAAAGCAGGAGATAAACAATCAAATGCAGATGGTCAGCAAAAAAGTGCAGAACAAATCTCTGATAAACCAGTTGTGGCCCAGAGTTCAGGCAATGAAAAAGTAGGTAATAAGTTTGTAATGAGTGAAAATACTACATGAAAAATAAGCGAGGATGGTAAGGGAGAGGATATAAACAAAAAATGAGGAGAATGGAACATTGTAACAGGTAGAAAATCCCCTACCAAGAAAGGGGGATCACCAAAATCTCAGAACATGAGTTCTCGATGAATTAACTTGAACCTTGGTCCCAGTCCAAATACTTTTGAGGTCCTTGCAGCTACTGGAGATCCTGAAGGTGAAGCTATATGTTCACATGACAGTGTGAAGTCCAAACAAATAGTACCAATGTCCAGCAATGAACTAGGAGGCAAAGACAGTGTTGATTTGACAAAAAATATGGGTGTTCGATCAAAGGTCTCAAAGAAAAATGAGGAGGAGGAAAATGTGGGCAAGCAAGCACATAGTTCAAATATTCTAACACTTCATTTTTCAAGTCCCCATGTGGAACAAATTATTAGGGAAACCCAGAATGCAATAATGCTCAATAATATGGTTAATCAACCATTGGTTACATTAAACACATCCGCCTTTGAAATACCATCCCAATATTTTGAGTCTTGTGGTGAACATGGTGGTGATCAAGGACAAATGGTGCTATCCACAGGTAACAACAATAAGATAATTAAAGCAAATGTGAGGGAGATGGCAATCAATGCTAAGTTATGGACTAACCAACGTGAATATGATGATGAAGAAGACTTTGGGGTTAATTTTGTGGAGGACTCCTCTAATAATGGTGAGAGATGTAGTGGTGATGAGGAGATGGTTTCAGTGGTGTCACAAACCTTACCAAAAAATGGTAGTTCCTCTAAGCTAGGATTAACGAGCAAGCTTAATGCCAAGGCTCCTAATTTTATCCCCAACACTAAGAAACAACATAGAGGAACAAATAACAATAAATCTAGGTTGATGGGACATGTAGTAGCAACAAAATCTGGACAGAAGCAGCAGCATATGCCAACGACTTCAGCTGGTATTAATGCTGGAACTGGGCAGCAGCAGTTGAATGCAAAAACGATAGAATCTTTAGAAATGGTAACTGATGGGCAGCAGCAACAGGAAATAAACGTACCAACTATCTCGTTGGAGGACAAAAAGCTACTCGATGCATTGGTAAGTTCTACTCCCCTAAACACTCTAAACTAACCTCATATTGCTAGCACTGGAAGGGTGACTAGAACCAGTAATAAGAAGTAAAGCAAGGCAGTCTTGATCACTAAAGAAGCGAGAAATACTTTGGTATCTCAAGAACTTGGTCAAGGATTGCCAAATCCTATAATTTTGGGGAGAGATGTCTATAAAGAAGGTAAGGAAAATGCAATATTACAACAGTATCGGGCAGAGGCAGCAAGGAAAGGTGATTTATCACCAATGCATAGTGGACAAAGTAAGAAGTCTCATACAAGGAATAAAAGTTGGGACGGCAGGGTAAATGAAGATGCAAACGTAAGGCGACTTCCGATGAGAGTTGCCAAACAAAAACAGACACCCAAACCACATCCACAAAGTCCAATCGATCAAAAATGAAATCATGAATTTTGAAGTCTTTTTGAAAAGGTTTGATGATGAAGACAAGAGTCTACAAGTTGAAGATTTCACAAGACAAGAGAAGAAAGACCACCACAGTTATTTCTTCATCTTTTTATTTTATCATCACATTAGCATAGTTTTATGTAATATCATCACAGAGTATGTTATAAACTCTGTGATGATCATAGAATATCAAGTGTTAGCAAGTTCCTTCCTTTTACATGCTTGTTAGTAGGTGAGGCTTTTTCTATGCCTCTATAGGATTAGTAAGGTAAGATTTAGCCCGATATTGTCTGCCCAGGACTTATGCCTTTGGGAAATTGCCCAAACGACTATGAGATTATATGCCTTCGTGAGACTTTGTCGGCAGCTACCCCATGACTCCTCTACATGAGGCTACCATAAGGGCAATGTAAGGCGCAGAGGAGTAATTATATAGTTAAGGCATAAAGGTAACACTATAGGTGTTATTATCCCCCTTACTTGTACTCTTCCTATGCGGTTCTTTTTTTACTTTTTTCTTATTAATAAAACTAGCCCTAGGCACCTGCCTAGTGGATTTTGCTTTTTTAAAAAAAGAAGAAAAAATACTACAGAAAATTTATCGATTATATATTAATACAAAAATATAGCAATTTAAAGATGTTAAAGGATTGAACCGAAAAATACTTTAATTAATATGGTTCAATTTACAGACATCGTCATGGAGATTCCCCCTATGCATCCTGGACCTGTATCTCGAGAGCTACTATTTCTCCAGCGAAACCATAGGTCTTCACACATGTGGGATAGGCAGTGTCTATCCCAGAATTTACGCCCCAGATGTATAGACAATCTTTGGGAGTTCATTAGGAACCATCCACTGCATCGCCGTACAGTTAGACGCCTTCAGTGGATTGGGTTTTACCGGATTATGAAGATCAGTTGGTTCCAGCTTTACTGGGCCCTAATCACGGCTAAGATAGAGCGATAGCGAGTGGAGACGTACACATTTCATATACCAATTGGCGAGGCTACAATCACGCTGGAGGAGGTTCTTTTCAGGTTGCCCGTTGATGGTATGCATGTGGCTTACCCGCATTATCTTAGGGATTATACTGGAGAGAACTACCTTCATATTTTGCAAAAGCTTCACAGGTTTCCAGCCTACGAAGACGACTGCGTTAATTAGTGTTAGTCTATTGTAGCTGACGCCCATTAGGAAGTATCGGGTGGCACCGCACATAGAGATTACTAATAACTCACTGCTAGAGGATATCGACCGACAGACGAGGTTGCTTATACTGATGATATTTTGTGGTATTTTGTTCCCAAACACTTTGGAAAACCTAGTTAGCTTGTGATTTCTACATCATCTGGAGCGACTAGATGAGTTACCTGGTTACAGCTGGGGTAGAGTTGTTCTAGCTTACCTTTATAGGCAGTTGTGTTGGTCCTCCATGGACACCGTTAGACACGTTTCCGGTTTTATACCGCTGCTGCAGGTGAAAACATAGTCAATTATTTTCATGATTATAACAGAGATAGTAAAAAATTACTTAAATTTTACGTCCACAATCGATATCAGGTTTGGGCCTGGGAGTGATTCCTGCAGTTCCATCCACATCTGCCACCGATAGCTATAGATGCACCACCTCCACTGTTTCTCCCACTAGCTAGGAGGTGGGTAGATAGGCAAGGCCATGCCTGCGAGGTCGAGGCTCGACATCATCTCCCTTATTACAGGGATTTGTTGGATTTCCTTGAAGACACTCAGGTACATATATACATAAGTTTAGTTGTCCTGGCTTGATATGTCTTGCATTTACTCGCGACTCTTGTGTTTAATAAATAGTTCATATGGAGGCCATACAGTGACACACTCATAGTTGGATTGCCAGTATTGCTCCTGCGATTGAGCTATGTGGATGTCTTCAGTCTCATTTATATGTTTCGATATAGTCGAGCATCATGCCACCGAGCGAGTCCTTCGATAGTTTGGTCGACACCAGCTTGTACCTATTCCGCCCACTTGGCATTCCACACATTACCAACGGGATGATCGCCGCAAGGTCGACAAGACATACTTGACCTGGATAGAGGCCCATATAGAGTATTGGGACCAAAGGTATGGCCTGATTCTGCTAACATTTAATAAATGGTTTAAGAAGAGTCAAAAAGGTAAAGGCAGTTGAACAGATCCACATGGAACACGTCATAACACAATCGATCCCTACCTTAAAAAAATATGCTAGGTTGCTATACTGATTTGGTTGATGACAAGTAGTATAGTGTTATACATCCCTTGGAAAATAAGCCTATCAATATACACACTGATCTCAAAGTTGCAGGGCAAATTATTGAGGGCGAAACACATTCTACAAAGCCTGAAGGTATGTGAATTTGGGGCAAAAAACTACAATGGATTCCCCTTTACTCAAAAAGGTGTGATTATGAAGTACTATTCCATTTGCATTGACTAGTTGTACTACAAGCACTGTCTACAACCTTCCAAACAAACACACACAAAGTTGAACCGGAAGTGATTCGGCATTTGATGAAGGAGGTTTTAGAGATGGAAAAGGCACTAGCTATTCATCATGCACTAGATGATCTTAACTACCTGCAAGAAATGAAGGATCATTATTGGGATTTATTAGAAAATGGAAAATTGCATAGAGACATTGATTATCCTGTTTTTCAAAGAATTGTCAAGTGGGAGGGACTACCTAAGTTTCTACCGTAGACGTTGGATGTACGAATCTCATATTGTTGTAGAAATCAAGAAAGCAGTCTTATTGATGATAGCGATAAAATACGTGTGTGTCGAGTGGGGCCTAGATTATGATGCCCTCAGACCGAGCGGATGCGTACAAGATGTTAACAAAGAAGATGAAGACAATGACAATGAAATAGTACCAGATAGTGACGATAATGGCGAATGAAAATTGTTATTTATTTCTCGGGGACTATTTTAAATTGTTGTATTGAATTTTCAATGCTAAATGTAAATTAGATTTAAGCCTATTGAAAATATGATTTTATTTCAAAAATATTGCAAACTGAACATTTACAGACAATTAGTACATCAAAAATACTGCAACAAAATATTAAGTTTATCCTTGATAATTGGGCACATTGGATGAACTACCACTGGGAGCTGAGTTACCGTCGCTTCCCAAACAAACTGAAGAACATTTACGGCGATCGTGTCCTATTTTGGAACATATGCCATATTTACACACATAAAGGGTATCACCAATATAAATTTGGTTCCGTATCCGCATTCTTTTTTGCACTTGTCGTTGACACACATAATCCTTGTTACACCATTTAAATTATTCTAGTGGCCAATAATTCTCAGCACCCACTGGTTGGAAGTGGCCACTATAGGTATTTACATATAAAGCAACACTATATTCTTTATCAACGTACCTCGTCACTGCAAAACTTGTATGTTCAAAGCACTTCATGGAATGTGAGCATGGCAAGTGTTAGATCGACCATTTCACACACAAACATAATCTTCAAGATTCATTGATGGTGTGGGTATTATTACCGTAATTTTATTGCAGACAGTGAAAATTTAAAAAATATTTCGCTCGCTGCAATGCTGCAAAAATGTATGCCACTGTGCTCATTTCCTATATTTCTAAAATTGTTTCATCGGTTGTGGCATAAATTCAACACCCCTTTCCATCAATGACGATGCACTTCTGGATCTTTCAACAAAAATATCTACCATCTGCTTGAATGATATCCGCACCATGGCAGTGACAGACAATCCACATGCAGACTTCAACAACTCGTTGAAAGACTCTGACATATTTGTAGTTAAAATTCCCCATCTTCTACCACCATCCTTATGCAAAGTCCACTTGTCAAGCTCATGTAGCATCAAGCAAAGATAGGCTTCGGGGTCTTCCTACCTAATAAAGTCCATTCGCCTCCTGAATTTACACTCTTGATGATATGTTGCAGCCATCCACATTAAATCATGTAAGATCTTGTTCAGATGATCCCTCTTGAAGTTGTCCTTCAAGATCCTAACACTGTAACGGTGGTAGGCATATGGTTCCTTCCATGCAAGCAAATTCTATACAGAACATAAAATACCACCATGCTGATCAGATATTAGACAAATACCTGAACATTGTCTGATAACGTACTACTTCAAGTGGTTCAAAAATAATATCCAAGTCTCTTGGCTTTCATTGGCACAAATAGAAAATGCAAGGGGAAATATGCTTCCATTAGCATCTACTGCAACGGCGATCAACTACTTAATATCATACTTTTCATAGACATGAGTGTCGTCAATAGATATTACCGGCTGATAATGCACAAAACCATCAATGTCTAGTTTAAATGCCCAAAACACATATATGAATATGAATTCTTGTATTCCCGAACTCCGCTCAAGCTTCCATTCAACAATAATCCCGGGGTTAAAGTATTGCAACGCAGCCATATACCTGGGTAGAGCGGCAAAGGACATATCCCAGTTACCATAAACAATCTCAAACACACGTTTACGTCTGAGAAATGCTTTTTTTTGTAATGGTACATCCATATACCTGGTGGACATATGTTATACACTCTTTAATTTTGTATCTTATGGACAATTCAATGTATGGAATCAATGTTGATACCCAATTTTTTCCTATATATTTTTAAAATAACATATATATATTCATGCCCAAGTATTTTAGCATTTTTTCTAATTTCTAAAAGATTTTTAAAATCAATTTATTGCCCATTTTAGCAGTATAAAAACCAATAATTATTCTCAAAATTATCATTTTGGTGGATAAATTGTCTTATTTCCCATATTTATACAAAAATATAGTTAAGGTAATTTTTGTATACTTTTTACAAATTTATTTCGCATTTTAAAAGCTAAATTTCATATAATTGTAATTTTAGCCTATTTTAAGATTAATAGCATTTTTATAATTATAAATTTGGTTCCATTATTTTTAAATTAATATTTATATATTATTTACTGATTCAGTACTTTTAATTTAATTTTAGAATCATTTTTACTATTTTCTATAAAATAAAAAGGAAAAACTGACTATTTAATATGTAGCCCTAATTTATTTCAATTATAGCCAAATTGACCCCTCCAATTGGCCCAATCCTAAACTCCCAATTAGACTGGCCCAATCTCAATTGTAACCCGACTCCTTGACCCAACCAATTAACCCGCCTGGCCTATTCTTTTAATCTAGGTCGTTGATCATTTTGATCAACGGCCACGATCACCCCTTATCATTTTTAATCCACCGACCATACTCTTATCCCCTCATTTCCATTTCTCAGCCGCCTTCAAACACTCTCCTCTCCCAAAACTCTCTCAAATGTTCCTCGGAACCCTAGTCATCTTTTGCCCTTTTCAACTGCACTTTCACCGGAATCTACGGCTTCTCAGGCCATGGATGGCCTGTACTCACCCCCCTCCACCTCTAAACCCTGGGTGTTTGAAGTTTCGAGGTCTGAACTCGATGGTGTTCTTTCAAATCTTCTCAGATCCATGGCTTTGAGGCCTCTTCGGGCTCACTCCAGCGTATCCAAGCATCAGGAGCCTATTTCTGACCTCTCCGACTCAAGATCGGACTTTCTTCCAAGCTTTTTTGGTTTCTAGGTTTTCTTTGAAACCCTAAACTATTCAAGGTTTTCTCTGGTTATTTTCTTAAATCTATTCTATATCTGTGTTTTACTGGAGTTTTAAAACATTTTCCCCGTTATTTTCTTTCAAAATTTGTTTCTCTTCGATTTAGGGTTTCTGAAAAAGTTTTTAAATGTTTTCAGACTCCTCTTCTTCTTTTCTTTCTATGAATCTATCTATGCTATGTTTTTATGTTCTCTTTTCTACCTCGCATGTCATTCTCCTATGTTCTTTTGTTTGCCTTATTATGTATATTCTTCTATTGTGCTCCGTTCTTTCTTCAACAAGTTTCTATATCATGCTTTCACACGTTTATCTTATGTGTTCGTTTAGCCCTGTGTTCCTTTATTGTATTTTCTACTAAGCTCTTAGTTCTTTATTTGCCTTCTTCGGGACTTCGTTTGAGTTCTTTCTAAACATGTTTCATCTACTATTTCCTTAAGGTTATACTACCTCTTTGTCTTCTGAACTTGTTTATGTTCCAAGCTTCACTTAAAACATGTTCTTTATGCTTCAAATCAGCTTTTTCACTATGTTTGTTTTGAACCTGCTATTTTACCTATTTGTTTTCTCATGGGTCTCTCAAAGATACCTCTGAGTCTGTTTCAGTTATTTGTCTTTTCGTCTCTGCATCTGATTCGAGCTGAAAACCCTAGGATTTGGGGTTTTTGGCGAGTTTGATCTTGTGTTTTGACTAGGGTTCTATTTTAGAACCCTGGACTCTCATCTCGTTCTGAGTCTATACACTGAGCTTGAACTCCTTTGTTATGGCTCTGAAACTTTTCTATGCTAGATTCATTTCTAATTAGCATGATAGTTCTTTCTTGTTTGACATGTCTGCATGCTTTATATATGAGGAATTCTTCCTTCAGAAAAAAGGTTTTGCCAATTTGTGATTGATTTAGAATTCCTTTTAATAAGGTTCGATTGATTGTTACTGATTTTCTTTAATTAAACCTTTCTTCACCTCTTCTAGTTGGATTCATTCATACCAAAACTCAGTTTCCTTAAATAGTTTCTATGTATTTGCCCTTCTTGTACTACTTTGGAAAAGATTTTTATCAAATTCTCTCCTTATTTATTCTGCCTGTTTGAAATCAGAATCCCTTAATTAAAGGGAGACCTTATATAATTGATTTCAAAACTATTTTCTTACCTTTTTCTTACTTGCTTTCTGCACTATAAAGAGCACGACCTTTTAGCACTTTAAGGGACCTTGAATTCAATACTCTAACACACATTACTTACTTTCAATTTCAATACTCTTATACTTCACTCAACACTCTACTCTCTTCTGAGATATTCTGACTATTTGCTTGCAATTTGGCTTTACAAGACTACTGCTTTTACTTTCCTGTTTCCCTTAAACTGGTATGTTCTAATTTAAGTTTCAGCCTCATCCCAATGTGTTTATTTCACAACTTCTATCATCCTGTCTACTTTGCTGTCTATGCTTAGTGTTAAATATGTATGTTGTTCTCTTTGCATCTATTTTCTGTTGTGAATCCCCATACCCCTATTACCCTCTATGTGTTTGAGTTAAGGTTCAGGCATGACAGCATCCAAATTGTTGTTCATGTCTGTTCTGGATCCTTTAATAGATCCTAACTCCCAAACAATGTGGCTAACAGGTTGGTTGGGGTGTGCCAGCACTTCCAATTGCTGGGTATGACCACCAGCCTGTCTTGGCTTTCCCTTAAATCCCTTTCTGCACTTACACTCACTCTTAGAGGACATTTGAGGGTTGGCCCTTCCACACTGCACTATAAATCAATTCTGCAATGTATTTAGGTGTAAGCACTGCCTGGAGTCTAATTGAGACTCTTAGGGAACTCTGACACATCCCAAATAAGATAAAGGCTTTAGAAATTGGATCTTTGGAGTTGGTTTATTTCATATTTCAGACCTGGAGTCTGAATTAGGCTCTCCTTGGTTGTACTCTAATTTTTGATGTAATTTTACTCTTCTCTATTCCTTCTGGTTTGTAATAATTTTGTAATAACTTATGGGAGTTTTAGTGAAAAGTGAAGGGTCACTCATGTCATCATCTGCAATCGTATCCTGCTTTCATTTCTGCATTCTCAAAATCTTATCTATAGGTTTTCTGCATTTTAGAAATCATGTCTATAAGTTCTGTCTTTCATACATAGATATCATATTAATAGTTCCTGTATTCCTGTATCTCATATAGAGAACATGTCAATAGTTTATGCATTTCTGCATCTCATATAGAGAACATGTCTATAGGATATAGAGAACATGTCTATAGGATTTTGCATTTCTGCATCTCATAAAGAGAACCTGTCTATAGGATCTCTTAAATTCTGCATAAACATCTATCACTAGGCAAACAGTTTTTAGGTTTAACTAACAAATTGCCTTCTAGATACCATGTCTATAGGACTCCTACATTTCTATAAATGTTTTAAAGCCAACCACGCTTAGAAAGCATGCCTATAGGAGTAATCAACTGAATCTGAATCGTCTACAAGTCTAAAATCAGTGGTAACGATACTCAATACATGCAGAACTTATGTTTTTCTATAATCAGCAAGCCTTCTTTAAAATCAGTGTACTCTTGCATTATTAGATATCATGCCTATAGGTTTCACCTAGGATTAGGTAATTAATCAACTGCACCAGTCTTTGAGAATTACAACCAGCAGGCAGGCCTAATTCGTACTTCTTATTTGAAAATATGTGATAAATCAGCCTGCCTTAACACTTTAAGTCTAATTTAGACCATAACCAGTACGTGCAAGACATGCTAAACAATCTGTATTTAAGTGAGGAGGCATGTCTGAGCCTTTTTAACTGTTATGTGTTTCCCAATCTGCTTTATGTGTTGTTTTTTTTGTTGCCTTAGAATTTTAAACTCTGAAAAGCCCAAATCTCCCTCCCCTTTAGGACTAGTAGACCTAAATTCCTCCGGGACTGATAGGATTGGGACGGGTAATAGCATGAAATAAGTAACGAGACTATTCCGCGCTTTAATATCTTAACGGGGTGGGAAAGGGTAGATATAGATATGATGACTGATGCGCTAATACCACGTGTAGCCCCTCTTCTGAGGAGTGATTACCGGGTATTGCATTGATGTGATCCATATTATTTGTAAACCTAGGACCCCCTTCCCTTTACTTGTTTTATTTTCTTTTCAGAATCTTCCAACTATTTCCTCAAAATCTCAGCTTTTCTTTGTTTCTTCAAAACTTTAATTCATTTTCCACCATATGTGATATTCCCTCATATTTGAAGCTTTTATTTGCTATTTGCTCTTCGTACTTAAAGTCACAATTGTAGCATGGCCAAGAACCACACTAGTAGATCCTGAGGGGTGCCTAACACCTTCCCCTCAGGATAATTTCTATCCCTTACCCAAACTCTGGTTTTCTAAATCAAATTCTTCCTAGTGTCCTAATGCACTTTAATCATTAGATGGCGACTCTTCAATTCAAAACCCAATTCCCAAAAGGGAACGAGTTGTCCTCTTAAATGTCATAAACCCGATTTTGCGAAAAAAAGGGTGTGCGACAGCATGGCGACTCTGCTGGGGATTTCTTTTAGGATTTTACCATTTCATGTTATTTGTGACTTTACTCCTTCTTTATTGCATTTATTCAATGTCTTTATCTCTTCTTCTACTATGAAACTAACTTGCTCTTCGTTTCTTTTTCTTTTAACGCTTTCCTTTACCACTTTCCTTCAATATTGTTGTAAATTATGAGAAACTATTGTAATTATTACTTTGTAAATGTGCAAATACGTGACAATTTGTTTAATTATTGTAACTGCATCTTCAACATCATATTCCACTCGTGCCAAACAAAATACCATAGAAACGCTTATAATGAGTGGTTGCACCCTTCCAATATCATCACCCCCTAAATCCGACAAAGGAGTATTTGCGGTAAAACCAGTCGATCAACGGTGTAGTCGACGGTTCCGTACCTTTCCCTCTTGAGTTGTCCGCTCAAGGGTACCAGTCTAAAACCCCATAGAAACCTTACTATGTTTAACTGTGCATGCATCATGGTCAAATCTAGATGAGTCAGTTATGTCGTCCGCATAATGACTCTTTAAGAATAGCCTTATCCAAAGTCCACTGGGTTTCCTTGAAATCTAAATGGACACTACCACGTTCTGTGCATTTATTTGGAGAACTAAATGTTTTTCATGCTAATTGTTGATATTTAATAGTCAAGTCTGGTGGGGGTAAGGGTCTAACACTTTTGTCTTGCAGAAAATGAGTCACTAAGTCCCTAGATTCGGCATGGTCACCAATATCCACCCAAAATTGCTAAGCTGGTGGGAAGACCTTCACTCTAGTGATCAGACTCTTGTCCGCAAATATTTGGGAAAGTTGCCTTCTCTTCTAGAAATCCAACCCAACAACAAAATCATAGAGGTTGTTACTCTGTTCTGGGATGACGATAGGTCTGTGTTCCACTTCGGGGATATTGAGATGACACCTTTGATAGAGGAAATAGGAGGACTAGCTGGTATCTCGTGGGAGACTCCGGGTTTGATTATGCCAGAAAATCGCAAGGGTATAGGTTTTCTCAAAATGATGGGACTAAAGAAGAATCCAGACTTGACCTGTTTGAAGGATTCCTACATTCCTTTTGACTATCTGTACGAGAGGCACGGTCATAGCAAGTCCTACCATACTTATCCTGATGAATTCGCCCTCACATCATTGGGGCACATCCATTGAAGGGTCTTTGTCTTTATGTTCTGCTTCTTGGGGATGATAGTGTTTCCTATGAAAAAAGCAAGGATCCACACCAGGCTAGTCATGGTCACTAAAACCCTAATGGAGGGAATTGGTAGGAAACCCTTTTTCATAGTACCTATGATCATTGCGGAAATATACCGAGCCCTGGAAAACTGTCAATAATGGGCCAAACACTTTGAGGGTTGGAACTTACTACTCCAACTCTGGCTCATGGAGCACCTTCAAAATGGTGAATATCGATAATAGGTTCTGCGTAGAGACTGGGATGATCATATTGCCTTCTATCAGCCAAGGCGAATGAACTATATACCTAACATGTTTGCTCAACCAGAAGATACTAAAGGGTGGGTAGAGTTGTTCGAAAATCTGAAAGAGGTCCAAGTACAGTGGATGTTCGAGTGGTTCCCTACTGGAGAGTTCATTACCCGATCCAGGGATGCACCATTCCTAATACTTATCAGTTTAAGGGGAACTTACCCTTAAGTTCCTCTCCGAGTTATGAGATAGGCCGGTAGGAAGCATGTTATACCAAGGGTCAACAAGACGAGCCACTTTCGGGCCGACTTTTAGGATGACGATAGCCCTTATAAGTGTCAAGCTCAGCATATGTAGCACTGCAAAATCGTCCTGGGAAAGGATTCCATTGAATCAGACAGGCACCATGCTGGTTATACTCCATACTATCCAAGCTGGTTGGAAGACGATCATAATGATTTAGGTCAACCCGGGTTTGTTCGAGGTCACAGAATTATCGATGAAAAGGCTGGAGCACAGGTCAAGTATAACCAACTGCGCAAAAGGATTTGGGAATGTGAAAGCGAGCACCATGAAATACAAGAAGCCCACCAAAAGCTGATTGAAGAGTGGAAAGACATGGCTGTCAGTGCCAACAAACGATTGGGATACTTGGAGTGGGGTTTGGTGGAGCTAGAAGGGAAATTCATCAAGAGGATCGAGGACTGCCAGAATGCCGAGGGAAATGAAGGTGGACACCTGGATAGAGCTTACTTACTGCTGGGACTTCGTGAGCTGGTAAAGCTGTTCGATGGAGCCAAAGATGCCGAGTCTGGGGAAGGTCCTTCTGGGACCAAGTAGTTAGGAATCTTTTCTTTGCTTTAATGTAATAAGGCCAATGTCCATTAGTGACATTTTATCTTCTGCTATTTTAGTGTCGCTTTGGGATTCGTCTAATTTTTATCAATAAAATGAGGCATTTAGCATTATACGTTCTCCAAATCAACTTGTCGCTAGGCCTGCGTCGGACACAATGAGGCTCCCAAATTAGGACATGATTTATATTCTTGCACTATGTGTTTAAATATTGCAACATTTTCTTCTCATAATTAACTTGTTACCTTTTGTTTTTGCTTTTGTTTTATTCCCCTCCCCAACTGGTTAGTTCGTGCACTGTGGCATCATCATCTTACTCCACAAGATCCAAGGTCCCTCCACCTACTCCTCCTCCGAGTCCTATCAGAAATAGGAACAGAGGAAAAATGGAAGATTTGAGCAACACCAGAAAGGAGAACTCAGTCGAACGGGTAGAGGTTACTCAGGGTATTCAGGGTTCCAAGGAAAGTGCCTCCCAGCTCGAACAAAAGTTGTTGAAATTTCAAGAAGAACTGGACCAAGTTCGAAACTTGGCAAGCTTGTCATTTTCCCTCACCACCCCAGATGTCAGTTTCCCAAACACTCAAAACCCCAAACCTCCACAAAACATTCCAAAACCACAAAACCACTTTGTTTCTCACCACCACTGCAACACTTGCCACACATCCAACAATACTCCACTGCTCATCCCGGAACCTGTGAAATCCACAAAGGACCATTCTTACCCTCATCACAATACCCCCATTTATGTGGAAACTGTGTTGTATCCTGTCACACCTCCTTTTGGCACTACCGCACCCCGCGAAGGGCGTGATAGAAGGGAATTTTTCCAATTAAAGGACAATCGAAACGGGATTTACTATTTAATTCAGTGTCGCCACTTGGGAGATTTATGGTGTCCCAAGTCACCGGTTTAATCCCGAATCAAGGAAAATAATGACTCTGTATTACAGTCCGCGAACCAGAAATCTAAGTAAGGAATTCTGTTAACCCGGGAGAAGG